>JAAAKL020005904.1:0-18685 GCA_010016065.2 Carybdea cf. marsupialis auct. non (Linnaeus, 1758)
TCCGCTTGAGATAAAGGCACTCCACAGGATCGCAGATCCTTGGCGACGACATCCAGCCATCGAGTTCGAGGTGCGCCTCGTGGGCGTCTCCATCCAATTTCTTTTTGGCACATACTAAAGCATACTAAAGCACTTCTCATGGGAACAAACACAAGGGGTGTGGTCAGGGCTCTAACTTCAACCCCTTGGATATAAGTCTGATCCTAGAGACTCTGTCTGCAAATGTATCCCGGTATGACTAGAGGCAGGCCCCGGTGCAAAATTGAATTTCGCGAGCGATGGCCAAGTGGAGCTTCTTTGAAGTTCAGTTCATACTGGCAGCTTATTACGTAGTTTTCTCTTCAAGAATGTAAATACAAAGATCTATCAAAAGGGGTTTATTAAATGATTAGAACAGCTACACACACAGATATAAATGGAGAAGAAGATTAAAATGGCAAGGCTGCGTTTTTAAATATTGTATGTAAACTTGAAAGCATGTAATCTAAAACTTTAGAACAGAACATCATCAAGAGCCATGATAAAATGTTCCGTCTTATTGTACCTCTACTCATGTGGACCTCCGGGTAGCGAATAGGTGGATCGTCTTGACGGATGTGACCAATAGTAAACAGCTAGTTCGAAAACACCTAATTTTAAAGACTAACTTGTACCATGGATAGTTAATCGAGCCATACAATGACTAAGTAATAAAATAACAAATTGTACAATTCTAAGTCCTACCGAAGCATGTTCTTGAATGTTTGCGTAAAACTATTATGATCTGCATCCAACTGAAAACGAGATGCTTCGTGTAAATTTCGCTGCAATGGTATCGAATTGGGTTTGGTGTTTTAAGCCATGATACCAATCAAACACAAAATCGTTTTGATATGATGAATTTGAAATTTTTTGCCCAAATTCTGCTGTAATCGAATGAAGACATGTTATAGTAAAGAGAAAAGGGGAAATGCATTATGTCAGTCAGACCATCAATAAACCTACTTAACCATTCATATTTGTATGAATAACTTTTCCTTTCACTTTTCTACCATTTTATTCTTTCCATAACGATTGAATTCGATCAGCATTAAAACGAAACACGGAAAACTCCAAACTACTACTAGAAGCACGTAGCTACGTAACAAGCAATAAACCTCTGTTAAGATAGTGGAGACATATCACTTAAGAGACCATGCACAAATTTGAGCAGCAAATTTCTCCAATCTATAGGCCCCTATATCTTATTCCTTGTTAATCTTTCATAAAGTGACGTCTTCAATTGGATGAAGTTTATTGACATTCTAAACCCTTATCCTGAACTAATCAGACACAAGCATGATTGATACAAAATATTTACCTTGATCATGATAAAACATCGATTAATGCTTGTGTGCTACATGACGTGGCCTGTCTGGTCTGGTCCCAAATAGCTGCAAATTGACTAGAGGAAGAACTTTAGAGCCGATGTCGAAAATAGGCGAGATCTTTCAGGGTTCCATTAAATGTGCATGCAAAATGGGGATCACTGAACGCGTTTTCCTGAAATTACTGTTAAAACTTCGCTAAGGGGTGATATATCCCGCACTCCCTAGTCAATACACCCCAAAAGGTCAGTATCACTTTTCAGTGCGGTGGTCCACATCAGGACAACTACATATCTACGCACAGAAACAGAATACCTGTTTTCTTCGCCTGCACGTTGTTCGCTAAACCTGAGACACTATTGCCAGCCCCTGTAATCAACCGTCTCTCCTCTCGACATGTGTTTGCAATTGTGCGAGCCCTTAAATGATCGTTCTTGTTCAATACAGTATTTGTCTCTTAAGTGCATGTTATCAATGTTGAATCCTGCAATAGTGACAACTTTGAGATTAGTTTTATCTCTAAAAATACGGACTATTGATGAAGAAGATGTCTCTTCTCTGTGTTGAGTACTCAAACCCGCAACTGTCTGTAAAAGAGGATGTTTCAAAGTCGTGTACCCTCTTGTCATATGTTGTGGAATTCTCGTTACAAAAAGGTTGCGAAAATCTGCCAGTTAAGTTTCCAGACTAAAAAATTTGGGGTGATGGTGGGGGTAAATGGGCGCATCGCCTCCCCGTTAGTTTCACTTTATTCAGTACTCATGCCTAACAGTCGGGAAGCATAAATATGTTGCAGTTCCATAGATGTAATGATCTACTGAAGTGCGAGTTGTATATGATACTTCAATTATACTTGCTTCAATGTTTTACATAGCGACGTAGTGAGAAACACTCACGTCCTTGGCGCTTCAACCGATGGTAGGCGATGGGAGCTTCCAAAAAATATCACGGCAGGCATTGTTTTCAATGTATGGGAAAGGCATACGACGAAAAACGCATTAACAGTTTCCAGAATTTACGCCTTAACGAAACGATATACACATAAATAAAAGCCAATGTACCAATGCACCACAAATCAGAACAAAAAGTTTGATATTCTGTTTCCGCGGCAGGAAAACATGGTAGGGAAGGTAGGCCTACAGTGCATAGAATCTTTTCTGTGTCATATGTTCGCCAAGGTTGGCAGAATAATAAAACAAGAGCCCGCGGGACAAGCGGCGCGCTAACTCGCCTACCCTCAGTGACGTGCTTTGTGAGAAGACGCGATATTTCAATGATGACGATACAATAATCATCGTATCGGAGGATTTATTATATGGCAGATGCAAACGTACTGTGAACCGGGTTGTTATCCCTATTCAAGTGCTCAAGTCATCATCATCAGTTTATACCAAAACTGCATGCACATAGCATCCACGAGTTTCGCCATTCTTTTCTGTCTTGACATATAGATATAGATCTCATTGTACCTCCTGATAACCTGCAGAGAGACACATTAATACAGCGTATGATGTTCTTATATTCCCCACAGAGGCTTATTTAACACGGCTTTGGGTTCACCCTTTCCTCTTTTGGTAACTTAGATTCGGTCACGCTGTACGTGAGTTGCAGTGGCTGTACACTTCATGAAAAGAAGAAAACAATCGCGACCCTGCCAGGACTCGAACCTGGAATCCCCTGATCCGTAGTCAGATGCCTTATCCATTGGGCCACAGGGCCGCTATTCAAGAAGAAAAAATTATAAATATCATTGCTTCTATTCTATTTCTTGAGGTTTCAGTTTACGCATGCGCATTACTTTTTCTTCAGACGAACCAAATCATCTCGAAATCACACACTGTTGTTTCTATTTCTACTCAATAATGGAAGCTTCAGCCACTGCTACTTCGGTCTCAGGTGGCACTCAAGTTGTTAGTAATTCTACCCAGCAATTTTCGGTTCAAAATTCATTGCCTGCTGCAGCTCAAGCAGTAAGTATCATCGCCCAAGACCCGTCCAAAGGCCTGTACATAGTTGATCAATCTCAACATGCTCTTCAAATGTTCGCAGGACCTGACCAACGCTTTGTTACTACTTCGGGTAATTCAGTTGAGTTTGCAGCCACTGGAAACCAAGGAGCAAGCGCCCAGACTATAATGGTAAGTTCTCTTTTACAAAGATATATTAGAAAGTCCGTTAGTAAGTCCTAATGGGTTGCGTTCCATCATACTCGAATCAAAGGTTTTTCACTTGAGTGTTGGGATCTTACCGTCCTGTTCGATGGAGTCGGAACACATTGCTACTAGAGTAATCAATCTTATTCTTTCACAATTAAGAACTTTAGATGATCATCATGATGTACACAGTACTGTGTAATACGTTAGATGAAGAGTTGGCTTTTTCTTTGAATAAATAAGCCAACTTGACAAAAGTAAGACAATCGGTGGACGACCGAGGCGCCTGAGATATGCCATTTCTGCATTCTTTCGTCTTTCCCGACAGGGATAAACTCTTGTCGCGACTTCTCGCTGCCCTTTTTCTGGGATATCGAACTATTTATTTTATTGTTTGACATATTATTATATACGATGCAGTGCCGGTAGCTGGCACGTAAGGACGAAACAATAATCTAAACCAGTTTTTCTCAACTTGCCATAAGTTGTCTCTGTGTGTTGATGTGTTAGGGAAGACATTTTGGTCTTGAGTTTGCCTTGCTTGATTTGAGATGTCGGGCGGCTGCTCTGCCTAACGATTGCTGCACGCACGTGGCTTATTTGTATGGAATTTTGTGTTGAAACTTGTGTTTTGATTCGTATTTTGGCGAAGCAAGGAAAGCACCAATGTTCTTTCGCGATGGCTGCACTTGGTGTAGCGTGATTGGGCAGCCATTTTCTGATCAGTGATTGGGAGAGCATAACAAGGGAAGAGGAACAACGGGTATGTGTAAAACGCAGAATCCCGTATGTTTGGATTTTCCAGTTTTTGTATTTGCCTGTATGATGTAAACATTTATCGACAGGGGGTCAAAACAGTGGTCTTGTAAAGACTTCCGAGACTTTCAACTTTCGCGAAGATTTTGCCCTTTACGAAGATTACCAAAGTAGGCCTAAATTTTTTATATTTAATGCAGTATTAGGACGTATTGAAGCACTTGTACAAGTTGGTAAAAGATGGAATATTTATATTTACATGGATCAATGCAGATCTCAACATTCAGGGAAAACACATCATTCACACACTAGGAATCAGTTTGAATTCAACATTAAAATTAGCTGTAGCCATTAACTCTCTTAAAGTGAAGCCGCCTTATGGAATGACCCAAGTTCCAGAGATGTCACATGTCTCGTTTACAAATCCTGACAAATATGTGTAGTTCTATTTGGCATGCGATATCCAAAGCCAATGATGGTGACATTGCCTAGGCATTATGGAAACCTGTACAATATAATGACTATAGCACACTTTTATTTCCTCATAACAAAGTAGCTAAACTAGGCCAACCCATGCCAATTATATGAGTCTGTGGGGATTATTCTACTGACACCAATGACCAGTTGGAAATGCATCAGCAATCTATTCCTCATGCAAAAGCTAGGTGGAGGATATGGCTACACAAGAGTTGATCTGGCAGATGCTTACAATCAGATCAAACTGACACCACAGAGTCAACAAACACCTACTGCTGTAAATACTTCCATTTGTCATCAAATCAGCACCTTGCTGCTTCCAGAATATCATAAATAGACTTGCCCGAGACCTGTCAGGTCAACTTACATGGTTTGCTTACTCAAGCGAATGACAAGGGTCAATATCCAATGCATCCAAGACACTATCCAAATCCCAGAGGAATTACAGCCAAATACCCAAGAAATCTCTCAATCATGTTTGGCCTGTACAAGTTCTACAACATTCTACCAAGTCTCTACAACAAGAACTTCACCCTGCTAACTGATCACAGGCCCCTCATTACACTATTCATACCACAGAAAGGAACACCATTACTTGCAGCCAATCATTGCTATCTGGTTAAACGAGTTTGACTATATTATGCAGTATCAGAAAACATCAGATCATGGAAATGGGGATGCATACAATGAGAATGACAGTGATATGGTGTGTACAGGCAGAGTACTATGTCTGCAAGTCAAGCAACTTAGCAGCAATCTCATGATGAATGAGTCCAAAAAAGATCTAGTCAGCACTACAGTTAAGTGCAACAAAGCCTCTAAATAGAATAATTGATGGTCTTGTCATGTCCTGTAAGTTGTTGTTAAGAATATATAACGAATAGATACTGAACAAAGAACAAGACACTGACAGTTAGGGTGTTAACCATTAATTACTCAATCACAACTGGTACAGATATGTGTCACTGTATCATATGATGACAGTCTTACACAACACCACAGATCTGCTAATAAAATAGCCAATATTGAGCAACCTCTCGTCTATGTGGAATGTAACACTCCAGTGACACTAAAAGATGAGAAATGAAATCTGCTACTCAGAGTTTTAGGTATTCACAATCGTCTGGCAAGTATATGTATGTATGTATGTATGTATGTATGTATGTATGTATGTAAAAATAGTCATATCAGAAGAATTTGCAGAATATTCAGAGTATTTTTATGCTTAGCAACTGTCAGAATGTACAGCAGTATATGTGCATACACTCTACAAACATGCTACAAACCATTTTGTCAATGTGTTCTGGAGTACAGTTTGCAAAGAATAAGAAACTTAATTTTACTGATTAATGTAAAATACTATTTTTAACTAGTGTTTTCTTGCAGATGAATGGCCAACAAGTAATAGCACAAAGAGTGCCTGTTTCAATGGAGGCTTTTGATGAGCCCCTATATGTCAATGCAAAGCAGTACCACAGAATCATTAAAAGACGTCAGGCAAGGGCAAAGCTGGAAGCAGAAGGAAAGATTCCAAAACAAAGAAAGGTATGTGTATTAAAATGTTTCATTTGCCATATTTTGAGTCAGTAGTTTTGTGTACAGATATCACTTGCTTTTTGGAATACTAGAAAATGGCTGATCTATATACTTACCCTAGTACTTTTTATCACAAAGACCTTTACCATTACATCATCCTCATTATAGCCAGGGATTACAATAAATGGATGTTTAAAAAGCAAACAAGTAATTACTTCAAAAGGGCTGAATATATAGGCCTACTGTGTAACATATTGTAAAATATAGGTTTCTGTTAGGTAAGTCGCTAGTTTGCTTTTAAATTCAATTATTTTACAGGATAAGTCCTGTCATTTCCATTTGTAACTGTTTTGTGACTTTTCTCAATGAAATAAATTAATTATCCAATTTGAAGTAGCACATTATATGTTGTGAAAAGAGGTTCAATGATGTTAAATGGTAACATTTTGCCAACTGGGAAAGTGTCTAAATATGTGTCTATCATGAGTCTCAAAAATTGGAAGTCCTTGGTGTAAATAGAATTTATATTTTGAACTAGACAATTGATTTTTATAGAAAGGGAAAACCGTGCAGATTCACAAAACTTAGTAACAGTCTTTGGAAATAGGTGTTAAATGATAAGGTGCAACAGATGAGAAGAATTGCCATGTGGAGTCTATTTATAACAGCAAATTTATTTATCATATAATATTTTCCATATAATATTTTTATGTACTCATTAACAGGTTGCTAATTGTTATTTTGGTGGACTTTAGTGGTGTATGTTGATGTTAGTGATTTTGGTAGGTGTTTTAACCAGCCATCCACTGTGTACAGATCATGGTAGCCACAATTTAGTGATATTTAGCTGATTTCGTTAGAACAGCACCACAACCAGCTTAGACACAACTTTGGGGGGGATAATAGAATGATTCTTGAACAATTTACCTGAAGATCATGTATTCTGTGTGCAAGGCAGATTGCTAAACGTCTCTTGTGCTTAGGACCATAACTAGTGGGGGCAAGGGGGCAACTTTGCCCAGTCTCAGTCTCAGAAAGTTTTGCAGTCTTTGAAAATCACTGTCAATTACTTCTATAAGAGAATTTGATAAATCAGCTCTTTCACCAAACTTGTTGAATGGAGTTTACTTGGAACTTGGAATGCTTTAAATCATCCTCCTACACCTTCTTATGACCATGCATGAATGACATTCGCATGAGTTTGAGTAAGCCTAGGTATTCCCAAAGCTTAGACTAAAAATATGCATTGAGTTATTCTTGCATTTTTCACAAACAGTGGACAAATAGAGCTTTGGTATTCCATACTTAATGTATTCCAACACTTGTGGTTGATGTTGAAGTTATTAGAGTAGTATTTTCGTTCTTTACAAATAAGAAGTGAATTTATGAGGTCAGATCATCCCTAGGATATCCTTAAGAATTTGACAAATTTGAATGTGATTATATGGCCAAGATGCATACCAAAGAGGGTGTAGATATTCTCCCCTCTGCCAGGCAATCCGTTTGTAATTTCAATTGATTCAGCTAGCGTTAAAGCGTCACATTTAAGACCAACAAAGTTTGTCTTATTTTATGTAGTTGCATTGGACTTACCAATGGCACAGAAGGTGCTACAGGTTACTTGTTATAAATCCACATAGGCCTCTTAGACGAATGACTGACCACAATTTCAAGCTTGGAAAAAAAATTCGTGCCTGAAGAGGTAGTGCAGTGTATCCAGCGAATCAATGCCCCATCCTTTGCCCTGCCACCACCACCCCCTCCCCTCAGGGAAAACAAGTCTAGCTACGGCTCTGATTTCTTCTTCGTGGTTAACTTTTTACAATACTAATTTTTAACTGGTCATGCATTCGTTTCCTTGTTAGAAATACCTACACGAATCGCGTCATCAACATGCATGCCGGCGGCATCGTAGCGGTGGCGGGCGCTTCGTTGGAAAGAACGGAAACGAAAAGTCAGATGAAGACATACCACCCTCAAGCAATCTGGTGTCAGCTGCAGCGCGGGCTTTGGTTGGTCAGGGAACTCAGCTTCAGTTGCATGGCCACGAGGCAGATATCGCCCCGGCGGTAATGGCGATGCCACCAGACGGTAAAGATGGTCTGGTTGCGGGTAACAGTCAAGCAGCTTACGACAATAGCCCCGTTGCTAAGGAACAATAAGCGACAAGAGTGAATGTCAGGTAACTTTGAAACGATCCATTTGATTTTGAGTATTTAAGCGCTGTTAAATGCAGTAGACTTAGTAAGTCATATCCCCATATCGTTTCTGTGTTCCATGTATATTTTTTGTATGTGCGCGTATATGCACGTAATGTTTGTCGTACGGATGGGCTGTCAGGTTAGTTAAAGCTGTGTTAAGTTATATACGCAGCAGTAGATGTGACACGACTCAAAATTCGCTAATTTACAGTTACTTTTGACCCACTAAAATTTATCAAAGCATACGGATTCTATAACAGGAAGTAGTATTCAATTGGAAGCGTTTGTCGAGTGTCTGATTCGATGCGGTGTTCGATGTTGAGTTTTAGGAAACAGCTGAGAATTGCCCAAACCGGAAACAAAAATTTTAGAGTATTGTCACGAATTAAATATTTGATATATTTTACATGTTATATCTACAGCTGATGTATGGCATTCATGTTCTTAGGACGATTTTATCGATAGCAGTGACCTTCCCAAAGCAGTCTTTCTTATCCATAGCTTCCAGTGCCAATCGTTTTTATCATGATAGAAGTTTCTTGCTGTTGTGTGTATCCTGGGGGTGGGATTGTAGAGTAGGATTTGCTTCAACAGCGTCTGGCTGTAGTAGTATAAACTTCGAAGATCATTCTTACATACCTTAACTGAGCTAAGCTGAAGTTGTTATGCCCAAGATCCAAATACAATAGACGTAAAAATATCTTTGTCTCATTTATTTCTGACATGCATTATGTAAAATCACTTTGACTAAGTGGAGGGTGACCAGCTTAACAACTTTAATATATAAATGACATTTTACGCAGAACCTGCTGATTTAAAAAGTGGACCATTACCACTTTTTCTGGTGCTAAGAACGGTAATGAATAAGCCCCCCAAATATGCAACTACCCCCCTCCAACAAAGAATTTCATTTTCTGGCTACAAGTCTGGCCAGGGGATAGGCATTTACAGTGATACTCCGCGTTTTCATCCAATTTTCTCCTGAATCTATGCCTTAGTTGTTAGTAACGATCAGAATCGCTACCAGTTATATGAATTGAGTCTCACTCGTGTGTCACTCTTGTAATCCTTCCTTTTTATTTTTGTAATTGCCGTACCAAGCGCCCTTTTTTGATGTTTCAATTGTAACCGTCACACGTGGTTACCAGTAATGCAGTTTACTTAACGAAAACCTATGACTGCTTACTTTTTGTGAGCAGTCCAAGTTAGTAGTTATGTGTACCCTTGTGACACAATAGACAGGAGATACTGCTTCTTTTCTGTAGTTTTCTCATCTAGAACGCTCTTTTGTACTCTTTTACAGCGGAAATAGATGACCTCTCATACAAATGTTCATGAAATCCGCAGAGCCTGTTGGTTGTAGCAGGGAACTGGAAACGTGGGAATACAAGCAGGTGACGTCACGAATAGTATCCAACGCAGTGATAAAGGGTGTCATTATTGCTGTCGGCACCGCGATTCTACAAGCTGGTGAAGGTAAAAAGTTAAGGTAGTATTATTGTGAGACATACTCCAAGGACATACGCGAGTGTGCATTGAATACAAACTACATTTGCTACCAAGGAAGTCAATTTCTGAAATCCACAAACGTCTGCAGTAATATTGATATTAGGTAGCAATAGATCTTATAGATCGATTACTAACAGATTTAATTGTAAATAGTAGATTATTAGTTATTGTATAGTCCTTAAAAGATGGTGTAATATGTACCGATTTGAACCGCTAACGTCTGGTTGTAAAAGTCTGTTGTTTTACTCTTGCATTATCTTTCAAGGTTTGACCGATGGAAATTTCTATAAATTGTACTTCGAAATTAAACTGGTGTACCAAAGAATCGTCCTGTTTCATAATTAGGATAGTTTTTATCCCCTAAAGGTCTAAAAATCATCCTTTTTGAAGTACTGACAGTCCTCGGAATCCCTTGGAAAGTTTGGTAGAAGAAAGTTGGTTACTACATCATATTCCTCAGGGAAAATAATTCACAGCATTGAGATACGTTAAAACTCTGGGAGAACGCATAAGTGGCTGAGGGGAATATTGTTTAAATCACCGAATTTATTTAGGTATTTACCGAAACGATAAATATGCGTCGAGATTGTCCAAAACGATGTCCACGAAGCAGACCATATAATATTTACGCACGACTTCCTTTGCTGTTATTGATGACTTCTAACAGTAATACTTAGTTCAGCGCATGAATCGACGATTGTCATGTAGACAACCAGATGGTCAAATATTCAAATATTTGATTGGAATGAATTTGAATATTGAATCCCGAGACAAAACTTATCAATATTTGCAAAATATCCTTCGTGGGCAACTTTTTTGATCCTCACTAATGCCGGCAGTGGCTCCATTGGTAAAGCCGTATTCCTCCGTGGATTACGAGGACTGGCTGACTTTCCCAGGTTTTTTGCACGCATCATTGTTTCGTATCTTAATTTACTTCTCCCTTAGATTTTAAAGCACATCAGCTGTTCCTAGTATTTGTGAAAGCCAGGAAGTGCGTTTTCTTTAATGCCATAAATATTTGGGGGTTTTGATTTTTCAGCATCTGCAAGACTCCCTTTAACCTTCTCGAGTTACACTGCCCGTATCTTCCTTCCCGATTGGCGCATTTACGAATATCGGTATTAGTGATTTAGATTTCTCTTGAACAAGTGTGTGAAATACGTCTCTTAATTTGCTCCGACTACACACCTTATTAAATCAGAAAGTTAAGTGCATGCATCATAATACTATCATGTCTTGAGGCATCATATTTTAATAGGGGAGGGGCTTATGACGGGCGTGATTAAATACGGTGTTAATAAAGGCACCGCCATTTAGATCATGCATATAATAGGCCCTTTAAACTGTCGTATACCTTTTCTTGTTGGGCCGACCTTCACTCTTTATTCGAAGTTCCCTGATAGGGAAATGAAGAATATCGACAAAAGGACTCGTTGCTCCACCAACTGAGATATTCTAACCGAACGGCAAGCTGGCCTTTCTATAACCCCACAACTCTTCCTAAGCCTGCAAAAATACCTATCAGTACCCAACTCGACGCTATTTGAACGCTTGCCGCTCTGTATATACAAATTTTTTTGGTTCGAATTATTCGTTTTATGGAATTGCTGCCCCCATTTGTCAAGGAACCAACCCATGCAACTTTGCTGTCGGCTTTATGCAACAGTTACATACTCAATATTATTTTGTATTAGTAATAATATATGGAAAGTAGTAATTAGAAAGTAGGGAACTAGAACATGTATATTGCACAGTCATTGCTCATGAGGCCATGTCACCGTTCACTGTTCACGTTTAATGCCACAGATGTACCTAAAGCTTTTGCTGATCAGAACTACAAATTCTCCTTTATGCTGTGGGAGAAACTGAGTGTTTCCGTGTTTTACAGGTGTATTTGACAGGCCGTTACGGGGTTGATTAGTCGATTAAATTATTTTATGTCAGTCAAATGTTATTTGGCAATCAATACAAGTAAATCTACGCATAAGTGCAGTCTTTAGCTTGTTGTTTACTGTGCAGATAGCGCAAGTCGCTTGTTCAATCATACGAACATGACTGATAAACATTATTACCATAATACGCATTAGAAGCATCAACGGCTTAGACTACCAATTGTCTCGTTTCTGCGACTTACAATCGACAAGATGGTTCGTTTGTTGACTTCAGCTAACGAGTATATTTCGATTAGTTCGCTCCATAATCAAGAGTAATGGTACCATATAAACTGGCATGAAGTCTGCAAGGGCAATTGGCGAAATAGGATGCGTTAATTTTACTGTTTCTTAAGGTAGGTTAAATTTCAGGCCCACTCTTCATTAGAAGCCTGTTATTGAGAAGCTACCCAGGATGTACATCCATAATGCTAGGAGCAACAAGACTGTGGGGCCTCAAGTGATAATTTTGAAGTATGAAGTTTTAATAATTCCAGGTTCAAGATTGCCTTCAGCGCGGCAAATGTAGTTACAAGGCCCGAAACATGGTGGAACCAGAAGTCCTATTCATGGTCGCTTGTGGTAGTCGAAGCCATATTATTTTGAAGTGTTTAACTTAAGCCTAGTTTGCAAGTACATTGAACCACCTTACTTAATCACAATGCCAATATTTAAACCTTAGAGATTACGGGGCTTACACAATCATAAAAAGCATTCTATTAAGATCAGCAAGATGAAAAAGCTCATCTTCTACCATAAACAGAACTAGGGGCAGTTGCTTAGTACGATCATTATCTCACACCAGGCGTAGGATTTATATCAGACGCATAAAACCGCATGCGTTTTTGTTGTTACCTTGCCCCGTAGGCTCTAGATCACGTTTTCGAAAGGCTCTGCAAAAGCAAGTATTGTAACAACGGATTAAAATAGACTGGATTTTCAAAACGATTTATGGTACAGAAAATAACACGGAATCATTTTTGTACTTAAAGCTTTTTTGTTTGACAATCCTCAGGGTAGAAACGTATTGGCTGTTACCACGTGACATTGGCATACTTACAGCTACGCAGGAACATTGACGGGCATGTAGTTCCTCTAATTAGAAAGAGTTGACCGTATGTTATGTAAGTTGTTGTATATTTTGCGTATTCTGTGTATCGTTAGGATTACGCAGCCCTTAAATTTAGACCAAAGAAAGTTACATGGTATTCCAAGGGTTTATAAAGGAGAAAACAATAATTATTACTGAAACCAAAACGATACATGCAGCATCACGGTCATACCAATGAAGGATTTGACCACAGCACGGTGAGGTTTACATGTGCGTGGAGATTCGTAAATTATTAGCATGCTAAGGTAACGTGCCTTAGAAAGACACTTTTAACTTGAGAATCCTAGGGAGTCTGTCACCAATGAGCCGAGTTCTAGTGAGACGCTAGGAAAACAGAATTACCAGTATTGCACCGTTACTGGTGTGATCCTAAACAGTATGCTTTGATACAAAGAAGAAAGCCAAGTGAAATGTGTCGTACCGGAAGAGGTTTGTATGGAAAAAGACATCACATAGACATTTGAAGCAGAGTATCGTTCAAGAATATCAGGCAACCATTGACCTCGTATTGGCTCTCGAACAATTATGCATAAATCATATCGTAGCTAAGAATAGCCAATACACAGTAGTGTTTAAAAATAATCAATAAGAACTTCGACTGCCTGGTTGTTTTCGTTTTTAATCAATCAGTGTTCATTGAACTTGTTAATCGGAAAGGCCTAGTGGACAGACAATTAATTCTGCCTGCAAAGCCAGTTTTCTGCCTTTTATGTACAAAGATTCCAGAACAGCCTGCTGAAATCCTGACCTAGCCTTACCTATGACACGGAAATGGACGTCCGTATACAAATACACACTCGCACATGCTTGACTTTCGAGCATTTACTACACTATGACAAAGTCTCATTGGTTAAAAGTTTTTTTGATTTTTGAAACATACAGTTATCGTTTCCTTCTTTAAGTTAACTGTATGCGAATACGAGAGGGAGCATGATGCTTAATTCTGTGAACTAACCTCAATGTCGTGAAGCGAACGCAGCAAGCATCGCACTGGCAAGAAGGTGGGTATGTCACAATGTTGCACTGAGGGAGGGTTAATTATGCGAACCCTGCTGAAACAGAACAAATCTCAAAGAAGGCATTTGCTGTTTTAAGACTGAGTAAGTAGATGCCTATGTCTGTAACAAAACCGCTTTTACATTAAGTCGTCACCGAATTCATCTGATGAACTCATACACTCGAAAACTTATCAACATTCCGCTTTTTTGGCAAGAAACAAGTGAGGCATGTGGCCACAATTTTACCTGGTCTTTTACCTATCCTCTTTTAAAGAATTCATCTACGGGGATAACGAGTGCGTCTAACAATTTTAAATGCGTGGTTGCCCAAATCAGTCATGGCAGTTCTGGGGGTTTCCGTAGGGCTGGTTTGAAAAGCAAGTTGTTTATCACATTCTCAAAACGGATGTTTTCATGGGTTTTTTTGATTGTTTATTTCTCATCTGCTGTAAGGCGAGAAATACGATTTTTGTACGAAATTTTGGTACAACTTCCACTACAGTAACCTTCCTTTTATACTTGTGGCTACGAATACGATGTGAAAAAGGGTTTATGCCGGAGAAAAAATTAATGTAAGCATGACGCTACCGAAGGCAACAAAGAGAAGTTTACCATTCGCAGGAGGGTTTTACCTCGGAAAAAAGCATTGAAAGTTTTGCGTGACTATTTAGCGTTTGGTGGCGGGTTTTCCTTCGTAATCGGGCAACTTGTTTCAAATCTATACACTAACTTCTTTTTATTCCATAATTAACCACATCGTCAATTTGGCCTTTATACGGTAGTTTCACCATCTTGCCAACTGGTTGTTAACTGAGAGATTACTGTGAATATGCTATAATCAAAAGGTGGAATTGAGTGCAAGTTATGTACAAACTCATTTTGGTCAGTTTTCACTATTATTTCCTCTGAATCAGTTCTGCATAGCTATTATCACATCGTTGCAATCATAAGCTGCTAATTCTGTACATCAAACCTTCCCCCCTCCAAATAAAAGAGAAAAACATTTTGTCACACAAAAGGGGCATACAAATGCACTCTTAACAGGATAAAATATATAAATAAGTTACCATATACCACTTCTATGTCTGCTATCTCTAACATACAATCTATCTCTTTCTTCTCGAAGGTCACGTTCTCTAGCTTGAATTTTCTCCTTTGATTCTTTTGATTTAAATCTTTCTAAGAGCTGCGAATGCATTTTTCTCCTTCTCATAAAATCAACCAATCCACTATCATCGTCCTCAGTTGACTTAGTTAAACAAAATTGTTTGATAAAATCGTACACCGTACTTTCCACTTCTTCATACTCTTCCAGGACGCTCAGTTCTCTGAAACTGATACCCCATCCCGCAGCGAGACGCCATGCTTCGAAACATGATACATCCCGTGCTCTTACTAAGTCCTTTTTATTTCCTATCAGTATGCACGGCTGTGGGTATCCCTTCTGATTGTTTTCGTCTATAAATCGTTTAAGTATCTGTACTTCTTTGAAACTCTGGCGATCAGCTATCGAGTACATGAGCACAATAGCATCCGCCCACCGGATGTTGATCAGCTTCACTTCCTGGCTCATCTGCAATTGATAAAAAGGAGAATTTATCTAAAGAACTTGTGACAACAATTGATTATATAGTAAGAAAGCATTGCCATTGCCAGGACTAGGATTTTCTCTTCCTTTACATTCCTTATTTGGTATTGTCATGTAAATGTATCAGCTCCCTGTGAAACACTTATGTATACAGTATTGAATGTTGTATTGTTTAGACTGAATTGTTGTGGAGTCAGTGTAGATTGTTTGATAATAGATAAAGTGATTGAAATACTGAATCTTCCAGGATCCTTAATTTGTGTGCTTCCTCGTGCACGACACGTGGCACATGAGGAATGTCGTATACTGACTCATCCTTTCCTTTTGGTAATGGTGACATTCTTTGATGAATAAAGAACAATGTTATGCAAAATAAACAAACTCGTTTAGCTATCGAAAGAACAAGATCTTTCAGTTGTTTTCAAAACGCATGCGCATCTCAAACCACGATCCACAAATACTTCGCAAAGCTTTCTTAGTGAGTGTTTTCTACTTTCTCGGGTGAACGAATCAAACACTTAACGTCCACTTATCTATGAAGAACTCTGGCCCCATCCTGAGAAATATCACAACTTTGTAAACTTGGCAAAAACGCTAGCCTAAGGGTAATAAGTTGAGTTTTTGAGCTCTCGTATTGATGGGCTTTGTAGAAATTGTAATTGCTGCTCACCATTGTAAATGGAATAAAAGACTCTTTGATTTATCTATTTTCCTTAACTTTTGGTGGGCGGTTTAATAAGGAGGTATTTATCACATTTTATATATACCACTCTCATCACCAAAAAATAAAATGTTACAAATACAAGAAGCAATCAGCGTCATACAATGCGAAGGGAAAGTGATGATGTCATAAATACAAAGTTTTAGAAATAGTAAGATTTGACTCCAGATATCTAATGGCAACCCGCGAATAGGCTGTTTGGCAAAATACTAGATCTGTAGTGTATAAAGTGTTTAAACTAGAAAAGTTTGAATTTGAACAATCTCTGGTCAAAACTCTGTTGAAATTCCTTGGTTCCTTACGTTAGGAACCAGTATAAAATGATAAGGTTTTGCTAGAGAGATTTAAAAATTGAAAGCTCATAACTCTGTGTCGGTAAAAGGCAGGACTCTCATTTTTGGCCATTGACATCGTTACTAAATGAAAATTGAGTATTTTTTCCATAATTCGAACATCTTCAAAATCATGACGTCACACTTTCCCTCCGCATAACTATTCTTACTCATGAAAACCTTTACAGTGTCTTTCCTGTACGTGCAATCAAGGACATGTATTCCCCATCTTCACCCTGCTATAAGATGTTCCTTGACATGTAGGTAGTTTGTGCTTTAATAATGGCTTTCATGATATGGACTACGGTAATCTAAAGCAAAATGCTCTTTCTGATAAAAAGCCCTAAACGTTTTACTAATCAATAACCAGGCAAACGGAAACTGTGCCTGGAATTTTTGGCTGTTCGACCTGACTTTTACTAATAACACTATTTCTGTTGGTAAAGTAACATATTGTAGCAAACATTTTGGTTACTAATCATGAAACAGAAACAGAACCTTTGCTAAAGGCTTTTTCTAGCCCGAATTCCAATTAATGATGGAAAGTAGATGATGAAGAGATATGATTTGCTTTTATTGTAATAAGCTGTCCCCAAGCGTAAGAGTAAATTCAGTTATACATAATAGTCTACAAGATTCAACATAAGACTTCTGCGAATGTGATCAGATTCTCGAGATTCTCTAAACGCTACTCTAGACCATATTCCTGGTCATACTCGCGTGTTCTTCATTTACGCTCTTATTTACGGTGAAAAAGACAATAGACTCATAGGGAGCCGTTATCATGTGAATCATGATTGCATAAAAGATGAGTTACTTTTCTAACCCATGTGTAAACTTTCCTATTTTGCCGACACAATCGGTTAACATCAGGTAATTTGCTGGAAGATCCAGTTCGAACAAGGCCGCCAAAAGATAAAATAAACATACAGTTCAAGCCCTCAGAGGCAATTGGGCTAAAAGTGAGCTTTACTAGCATCGTGTAACTGGATGGAAAGGAGGAAAGGCAAGCCATTGTCTCCTTGATGGTAGATGTTTATCATGTCGTGAGTCGTAGTCTTTTTCTGAGCTACCTTTCGAGACAGTCTTCTGAAGATGGGAGAGGTATCTCTCGAAATGTAGCTCAGAAAAAGACTACGACTCACGACATGATAAACATCTACCATCTATGGCATCAACTGAGTCGAAAAGTGTTAATATACTTAAAACCATTGTCTCGTGTTGCCCCAAATTCTTCTTAATGGAGATCAAAATGTAACTTCTCATATGAAAAGGCAATTTTTCTACGTCCACGTCTTGTTAATATGGCCCAACGCAATATACATTTCTCCAAACTAAAGCTTTTTGACAAAAGTGTAGTGTACTTATGAGAGAGGCCATTAGGCATCTCAGAGGATGTTAAAAAAATCGCACAGCTTAATTTTTATAACTCCAGGATGGGAGGATGCAGTTATTGTCAGAAAATAACCTAAACAGGCTTTCTCAGTAATAAAAAATCCAATTTGTTCGGGTAGGCCCTTAACACCCGCCACAAAAAATGCCTCAGAATTTTCAGCTTTGGCCTGTCCCTTACAACTTTCATAGGTACGTTACTATGGAGAAGCATTCCCTTTCCCTATCCCTACTTACGTTCCACAATCGAAGATCCTGAAATTGAAAATTTATTTACTACTAAGATTCAAAGTGAACAGTAGAATCAGCTGTTGGTTTCAAAACTTGTTCAAATGCCTCAAATATGAATTGTACAACGATATTGTATCCTAAATAAAAAAACTCTTCTACTTTTACTTGTTAAAGACAACTGATAATGTTATGAAAACCATACTCAAATGTTGTGCGACAACTGTTGACTGTCTGTCACTTCGACTCGTCCGACTTCGATCGCGATGACCCAGTTTTTTTCTTTTGTTGTATAAAATAGTTTGTAGGTGGTACAAAACAGTAAAACTGCACGAAATAGCGAAAACATTTTAGTACTGAAAAGCTTTTTCGTCTGACACTCCTCAGAGTACAAAATCGTCAG
>JAAAKL020005905.1:0-18684 GCA_010016065.2 Carybdea cf. marsupialis auct. non (Linnaeus, 1758)
ATACAATACTTTCAAAATATAATATCGGGAGAGCTTTCAAATAAGACAATGTAGATAGCATGGTCTTTAGTAAGGTTCACTGTCATTTAACACAATATTAACCAGCAAATAGGTTGGATATGTTACAATACTCTAGGCTGATTATTTTACACAGACCTCATTGAATTCCACCCCCTCCCCTCATTTTCCCAAGACGTCAAAGTTGTATTCTGTTCCGTTTTTCACCAGTTGAGATGTCTTCATCCGTAAATGACAGATCACCCCTAGCCATAGCTAAGATCCTATTCCTACAAAAGTTTGATGGAACTGAATATTTTCTTCACATAAAATTACTAATGAATAACAGAGGATAAAACCTGTAACTGTGGATAACAAATCTATATGAAATCGGCTTTAAATCTCTCGGATACTAGAGTGTTTCATCACCACCATGTGTCTAAATATTTTTGAAGGAGACAGAAACTTCTTCCCCCCTATACTTTCCAACACCACTGGCATTCGATGTAATAGCCAACCATAAATCTTGAGAATGGATGAAGCAAACATGTAAAGAAAATCCAAAAAGATTGGGCTAAGCTGAATACAGTTCCGGATCAAAAAGATTCGTAGACTGGTGTAGAAATGTAATTAAATGAAAACACGTATCATTCTCCACGGTGAGGTAGCACTGTAATGCATTCTGCACATAAAGATGAGCTCATATTTCGGCATACTGTAAAGTGGAAGGGAACATGGAAGATACTAATGTATGAATGTATTTTCGGAGATATAAATGACAAATGTTTTTATGTGGACTGATATAAAATGCAAAAAAATATTTGAGGTATGCAATGAGATTATCATAAGCACAGACAACTGTTGAAGGAAGGAGCACCTTTTTTTCTCTAATATCTTTCAGAATTAATCATATACTATGCTTTTCACTTGAGATTGTGACTATTTGAGATTGTATAGTAATAAAAATGTGGAAAATGTACAATAGTTTAATAACGAAATCAATAGTTAGTGCTTCAAAAAACGTTTTCTCATTACGTTTCATCCTGTCTTGAATTGTAGGCAGCCTCCATTTACAGACGAAAATCCTTTTGGAATATATGAGAAGATTTTATCTGGAAAGATTGAATGGCCTGAGGTGCTGCAGGATACACCAGTAATGTAAGTGTTCACGTTCTTATCTACTTTCAATTCATAGCACTTCATGTATATAAAAGAGTACCAAATGACATTGCAAAAACTTCTGCGCGGTCTCTGTGAAATCATAGCTAAGAAATGGTACAAGGTCCATCGTGAACGTCCAATTGCTAAGTGTCATTCAATTATTACTTAGACGTCTACGAGCCTACTGTCCTTTCGAGAAGATTGTTTTGCCAATTTAGCGCCTGGAAGCACTCATCTAACGGGTTATATGCTGAGACGTAATGGGAGCTAGTTAGTCAGACATTTGCTATTGTTTAGTGATACCTTATCGAGAAATAATTGATTTAGAATTTTGTTTCAAAACACAACCAATTTTTAGCCAAATGGATGCTACCTGCACTGCTTCCGAGATATGAGAAGCAGATTTTCGGTATATGTCGTCTGTCATGGAGATTATAAGAAAACGTGTAATATTAAGATATCCCAGCGTTGCAAATTTTGTTAAAAAGTTCCTGAAATCTTAAATATGGTAGCAAAGATACCCCTGATATGCTGTACTGTAACGATGGCTAGTCGATCACAGACATACACTTGCAGAATGCCTCTCATCCAAGAAGTTACCTCGTTATGGATTTAATTGCCGAGGTCATATTCGATATTTGGTTTCTTATTTTGATGTATGTAAATGGAAGGCCTTAAATGGAAGAAGCCTCTTGTATGGAAAGAGGAAAGGTTTATTCTTACACATCATTTTTAAAGTACTGCTGGTGCGATTTCCTCAGTTTATCTAAATGGAGAACCGATTGAAATTTGACAGGACATACTGGTCTTGGTACTTGTGTGTATTTTCGGATTTATATCTGTTACGTTGTTCCAAAAATGGCCCATATAAATAACCTGTCACAGTGTAAAAAGTTTATTACAGAAAATTAAAGAATATTCCTACTCCTACCCCACCTGCTTGTTGCTCCCTTACCATATTAGATCACCAGGAAGAGACTTGCTATCGATAGTCTCAGTTCGTAAAGACTAATAAAGCTTCGGAATAAAAATCAAAATCAGAAATATAGTTTCCTAAATGCTAATATTTTTCGGAAAGCAAAAAGGGTCTATGCTTTTGTCAAGTTCTTTTCCTATATAAGCCTTTAAAAGGTGATAATAAGGGATTCATTGAAACTTTTTACTACTCTTTGAATTATATTATAGCACTTTAATGTCGTTACTGGAAACGGAAGCCTAACCACGTCTCTATGAATCATCAAGAGTCACCAGGAACTTACTTTTAATTCTAGCACTTGATGAGAATTGCTTTAACTGGGAAGGGAGATAACAATTTGCGAACCCTAAGAACGGCTTCCTTCCAAAAATTCAATACCTGAAATGACGAGATTTCGATTCATGCAAATGAAAAGATCTAAATATCTTTCAACCAAGAGAGTTCGACTTTTAAAATTGAATCGCATGATTTAGTTGTTCTATACTGCAAACTTTTCCCAATTACATGGTTGGATCGTGTGTGAAAGCACGGAATCCCGTAAGGGATCAGTGACTGAGATATGAAGCAGTTACCAAAGAGAGTCTTGATAAAAACCAACAGGGGTGAATTGCAAGCTTAGGTATCGCATTAATATGTGTTTATCTTAGTTTCTGAGAAGTAAACATATTCCAACTTACGAAACAATTATGACAACATGCTGACATAGCTGGTTGCCATATGAGACTTTCAGGGAAAGACGTCATTTGCCATGGGTATTATTATTCAATCCTGGCAAGCTTTATGTAGAAGAGAATGAAGGGGAATAATACCGCAGTAGATCAATTGGTTCGTGATGCTTCGTTCGCATACAGGGTCACAGCACGAATGACGTAATTCGTCTCATACGACTCGTGCCATTTGCGAAGCTAAGATAATCCTCCTTGGTATCAGCATTATTTACTCCACACAAGGGCTGGAACGACAATTTATCTACTCTATGGGTTAATGAGGTATCGAAAAAACATTCTAAAGATTGTCGGATAAAACGTCCAAAGATTGCCACGCTCGATAGGAATGGTGTGGACCATCAGATCCAATTTAGTTGAACTACTTAACAGAGATCACCAGGCTCGGGAAAAGGGTGCAGTTGATAGATCTTCTATCAATTGAAGATGTAAATGCTCAGCTATGCGATAACTGGAATATTCTTCTCAGTAAATGATAGAAAAAGTGACGCAATGTAAGACATACCTCGTAACCTTTTGAAACGACGCTATGGAAATACAACAGTATGTCAGCAACGGGATTCAAACCTGTGACCCACCACGCAATCGCGGGTGTTATCTACCACCTGAGTTAGATGGTCCCCGCTGATAAGATGTTCTAGTTCTCTAGTCGCCGTATTAGCCCTGATACTCCACCGGAGGACACGAACATGCAGATCTACACATTTTTTGAGACCGACCTCTGGGCATGGCGTCTCAAAACTTGTCTTTTCAAATACTCTCTTCTGAAAAAACTCTGTACCCTCGAAATATTTTAAAGGAATGCTCATTGTAATAGTGTTACAGAGTTGGGTCTCCAACGCATCCATTTTAAATGCTTCTAGGGTTTCTTCTCCCTAGTTTCTTCTTTAAAATATGCGGAGGAAAAGTGATGACGTCACAAATATTTTGGAAATAGTAAGATTTGAATCTAGATTTCTAAGGCAACCGTGGAATAGGCTGTTTCTCAAACAGACCTGTAGTGTATATGATGTTTAAAGTAGAGGCGTTTGCATTTCAAAAGCATATGGTCAAAACTCTGTTAAAATTCTTTGGATCCTCAAGTTAGGATCCAGCATCAAATAATAAGGTTTTGTTAGAGAGATTTAAAAATTTGGAAGCTTATATCTCGGTATTGGGAAAGGGCAACACTCTCAATTTTGGCTATTGACGCTCTTGCTAATAGGGCAACCTAAAAATTGAGGTTCTTTCCCCAAATTCAACCATTTTCAAAATCGTGACGTCACCCTTTTCCTCCGCATTGACTCACCACATGGACTAGCGTATGGCGATATCTTTATTTCGTAGAGATCCAAACGTAGCTTTAATCGCATACGGAGCACACGTAGCTTTTTTCCCATAGACTTATGTCTATGTTTTGTCCATTTCTGGAGCTGGACAGTTCGTTCATTGTTTTTTTGCGTTTGGTTGTTCTTTCCTTAAATCGATTGTTGTTACAAATATTCACCACTTTTTTAAGGGGTCGGAAAAGGTTTCGTACAGCAACTCAAAATATATTTGTACAACTGTTAGGTCACTTTCGATCAGGCACGTAGCAAAATGGCTACCTAAGGTGCAATTCACTACACCCTACAATTTGCACTTCCGCTGGAATGTATAAGTACTAAATTAAACTAATTAATATTGAAATTCAGGGGGGCTTCTTTGAAACAAGTAATAGTCCCTATCACGTCTGGTGAGCTAGAGGCCTGACTAAGTTGGAGAGCATATGGAAGTTGAGTTTCCTTGAGGCAGTGTGAAGTTGATAACAGTGATGTTTTCATCTCGTCATTACTTTTTTCTGATACGAGGTACATATTTCGTATGCTTCGACAATCCCCCTTTTCTACCAGAAAGATCCACGTCAATGTGTTATTAGTCACTTATTAGTGCCCAAATGTAATTCATAGTAAGGACACCTAGCTGTTTATAACACGTAATGGAAGAAGTTAGTTAATACTCACTAAGAACTAACTCGTCTGCTGATACTAGTTTGGGTGGCAACGCTCGCTGATAGCCAGGAGGTGCCATATTCGATTAACTACAAGATGTCGCCTCGTTCAATGCTACCTATCTCCTGAGGCCATTAAAATTCCTGCCATAACTTCATAATCATGTAGGAATATTAAAGAAACGCTTAAACATCTGTTTCTGTACACTCTACGTCTCCCTCCTACCTGCCCTTTAATTCCTTCCTCCTATCTGCCCTTTTTTAAGAATGTATAGAGGATCTTCTACTTTTCTTAATTTTTTCTTCACTTCTTTCTTCTTTTCATTATTCTTTCTAGTTTTCCTCTCTCCTTGTCTCTATTTGTTATACATTTATACTTTCCTCTACGTGGTCTTCTTTTCTTCAGTCTTCTTTAATGCAATTCTTCTAATTGTTCTTCTTCTCTTCTTTTTCTCTCTTAATCTTCTTCTCTTCGTTTCCTGCTTAGTCTTCTTCACTTACTGCACACTTCATGTAATATCGCCCTTAATTAACCATTTCAGTGAGAAGTACTTCCACTGTACTTATTTATTGAAGTTATTTAGTAAGGAATTCCACATCTTGTGCGGTTTTACATGTTATTTACATTTAAACCAAAGGAACATTTATGGGACTCTCCAATCGAAAAGTACCGTTGAGGTTTTTCAGCCCCACCACCCCCCTAAAATTAGTTCTGCCTTCTACTACCCCAAGCAGATACTTTGTTCTTTTCACTTAAAGTACTGAGTTGCCCTTTTTTAAACAAGTGGCATTCAAAATGTACAACTTCAATGTTGTACCAGTTTAAACATATTCCAAGTTTTAGTAATGCTGCAAAACTGCTAGTGATAATGATCGCAAATTACCTTACAAACTCTTGAAGACACTTTTTTCGTGTTATTTAAAATTGAATTGATATTAACAAATATACGTTTCGCAACAATATGAACAGCCTTGTGAAATTTTAAAGTATTTACAGAACATACCATCGAATTAAAGACACTAATGATCGTTCATTAGTAAAGCGCACAGATCTAAGGAGAAGCTCTTTTTGCTTTGTAGGGATCTTATTGCTGGACTGCTGAAGGCTGACAGGACGGAGCGATTTGGATGTTCGAGGGTATGTTCATTAAATTCGTCTTATATGACTGTGAAAGGGAGATGATTCCTCATCCAGTGCTAAGTTGACTGTTCCACTCCTTAGCTGAATGAGTTGTAAAAAGAAGTCACAAAGTAGATGATTCTGCTTGATAAATCTGTTCTCGAAATTTGTGTAGGCCCTAATTGATCCAGTGTTTCTGAAAAGTTACATTTTTTAATGAATAATTTATTACTAAGACTATATTACAGAGAGGAGTGGATATAAAATCAGTTTTGAATAATACTCAATAAAAAAATTTATATTTCAATGCGGAGGTCATGACGTCATGACGTCACAAATCAAAAGTTTTGGAAATATGACGATTTGACTCCAGATATCTAAAGGCAAACCTGGAAAAGCTCTTCTCCAAAATACAGGAATATAGTATTTAAACTAGAGGCGTCTGAATTTCAAATTCAAACTCTGTTGATATTACTTGAATCCTAAAGCTAGGATGCAGGTAATGTTTTGATAGAGAGATTTAAAGCTTTGAAGCAACGCTCTTGATTTGGCTATTCACGTTCTTACCAATAGGGTAACATGAAAGTTGGGTATTTTTTCCATAATTCAAAATATTTTCAAGATCGTGACGTCACGCTTTCCTTTCGGATTTCGGTAGTGTCTTTTCCAAACTTATGGTTTTACGTCTACTCTTCTCGATGACACATTGCAAAATTCACTAGGCTTTGAACAGATTAACAAAGGCATACTGCAGTCCTTCCACAGACCATTCAGATTACGCAGAGAGGCTAGTCTCCGAAATTGCATAGAGATGGATGTAGTTACCACCTTGAAGCATTTGGAGCGAATGTGATGACTACAGAAATGAAATATGGTATTATTTCGGACTTCCTAGCTCAGTTGATACAATGCCTGCCGCGAACGTGTTTGTCAGGGGTTCGAGTCCCTGTTGTGAGATATATTCTATTTCTCTAGTATTGTGTAAAAAGTGAGATTATATGTATAATTTACATAATATTGCATGATACTGTAGATTTTCTTTAGGAATGACAAACATAAAAAGCTTGATTTTGCCCTAGGATTTTGTAAAGGGCCGCTTACTACTTGGAAACGGCTTTGACCGCGCCCATCTTTTCACGATTTTAGGTTGAAATGTGCCATGTAAGCTATTTCAGAGACAAAAAGTTAGCACTAGTTAGTTGCAATCATCAGCTTAGGGTATCTCTGGAGAATGCAATGAAATGGTTACAATATCTCGAATTTCAGAATGCTGACACGTAGACAGTGAAAAGGAAAGTTCCGATATGAAATAGTGCAGGTTAACTAATTTCGAAGACAGGATACAAACCGTTTAATTGTTTGACGATAGAGGTTAGACACGTAGGAGCATAGTTTTGGAGGGGTAAGTTTGTCTTTTGGGCGAAAGACAACGTAAGTCGGGAATAGAACTTTGAAAGCGAGTTACTTGTAGATATCGGAGGGGCCAATATAGGAGGGGCAGTCCCCCCAGTCTAAACGTTTGATCGAGAATTGCAGAATCGTATAAGCCTTTTCGGGACTGAAATTACAAAGCAAGAAGGCAGTTAGCAAAGTTTCCTTGTTATCGTAAAGAAGGTAATATGCCTAACTGCTTTTTTTCCATACGCTATTAAACTTCGTTTGTAACAAGCTGTAACATCATATTTCCAAATAGGAAGGCACAGAGGAAATTAAGCATCACAAGTGGTTTAAAGGAATCAACTGGAATGACGTTGAACAGAGAAAAATGAAGGTAAGGCTCATGAGAACAAGAGAACGAAAAAATGATAGTATCATAACTTTTGTCAATTGCAATGATTTTCATGCATTTTCTTATTACAAAGACAGATATAAGGTTATGTAGTAAATGCAGATAATTATAAAGAGGACAACATATACTGCTTAACTCCTGTCCATCTTTGTACTTCGATGTCTGCTGTATCAGCATAATACATAAGAATCAAGTATTTCACTGTATCATGATCCTCATGCTCATTCTTTACTAGTTGCATCGGCCAAAATGGGAGATATCTGTATTTCAGTCTTGTGTTGTGCATTTGTCTTTGTGGAATATCAAATGCAGCTTCGGGGCGTTAGGCGAATTCAGGTTGTTGAAGTAAGGTAAAATATGTCCTAATGATGAGGGTGTTCAGGAAGATCGATGGCAATGCTGAGCTCCAGACTAAATATCGATTCTGAAACACACCTGATTGCAATTGTTATGCAAAGGAACTCCTGTCCTCAGGAACTCCTGTTAGCAATTGCACGTGCCTTGTCTGTGCGATACATTTTATAAAAATGTTCATAGCATGGAAGAATCATTACAGAATAACATGATAATAGAATTAATAGGATTAAAGAAGATCTACGCATAACAGAGCAATAACTTTGTTATGTAGCTATTACCTCCTCTCCTTTTTTGTCACGTGTATTGATCAATACTTGGTGAAAACTCTACATTTCTCCTCTTTATCATGACTTTCTACAATTCAGTTATGTTGATTTGACTTATTTAGGTGTATGTCTTCTTCATATTTGTTAATGATTTCTACCTTTTGTAGCCTTGAAAATCCTTTAATTTCATTCATGTGTTTTAAAGTGGCAAGGTAACGCTCTATCTTTTAATGTTCACCACTACTTGAGCTATCCTAACAGCAAGCCTTTCAACAGTTTTATTCTGCTTTTGTTTGTAGCCCCCTATAACGCCCAAAGTTTTACACCCTGGTGACACAAGTAATTTCGATGACTTTACGGACGATGAATGGACTTTAAATGATGATGCCATGATAAGTGATGTTGATCTAAAGCATTTTGCTGACTTTTAGACCTTCTGGACATTTGATATTTGGTACACACCAACCTGTAGAAGAGGAATCATAACACATGGGGTTTGGTTGTAAAGGTGTTTTCTATCCACATAGTTGGTTCCAAGAGAAAAGAGCGAATGACGTCGCAGTCAATAGCACGATGGGGAATTGAGCGGAAGTGGAGCCCGAAGTGTTTTTCTAACACAAATGTGATTATATGACATGGATCTTGTTAGAGGCACTGTAATAAGCAATAGACCAATAGCTGTTGCGATGAGGTGCTTTAAGTAGCAAGCTCCACTTCTACAAAAGATGAAATAGCTTGGTATCTCCGTATGAATCCATCTTTACATATAGGTTCCCTCCAATTTAGAGTCTTAAAGGAGTGGAATAGTAACGATTGCTAGATTGCCGCGAAAATCCATGAAAGAAGACTTAATTATCGTAATTGATGATTAAGTACTTAAATAAATTCAACATAATCTGGACATCAAGAATAAACTATACATTTTCTGCAAGAAATCAGATGTGTATAAATACCGATGTACTGTATATTGGAGACCGTGTTTCTTAGCATCACAAGCAACAATAATTTTTCAATTAGAACAATAGTTTAAAATTTTAGCTATACATTTTTAGGTTGAAGAAATCAGTTTTTAACATGGAACCGTTTAGTTTTCTCAAGGAACTTTTACATATTTGTAACAACAGGGACTGTATCTTCAATTATGTGAGATAAAAGATGCCAATTATATATCTGATGTACACCCTCACACCCCAATCCTTACAGTGGTTTTCAACCTTTTTTCACCTACTAAGAGTCATAGCATTTCTTTGCAGAACGGTAACTAAAAATAACAACAAGCAGATCTGATTGTTACAAATTGATTTTTGCACCAACGCCTTTTTATCACACTTCAGGAATAGCGTCATTTCGGTATGTAAAATTAAGAAAAACAGTTTACCAAAGCATTCAAAAGGTAATCAGTTCAATTTAATATCAGATGCTTGTTTTCGTCTGCTTTATGGACAACTGTGCGACCAACGTAGTTGCAACGGCGTTTCAGAGAAATTGGCTATTGAGTTTCAATTCTGATTATTTTTGATGAGGTAGTACTGACAAAATCACCACGCAAAAGTAGGCAGTTGAAAGGTTAGAATCGATAACAACATAATTTGGTTGAGAGACTTTGTATCTTTGTTTTGAAGTGATATCAAGAACTGATTGCATTTTTTATTCTTGGACAATAACAATGTGTCGCAAGCCAACCCGATCAGATATTCTATCTTACAAGGATTATGATTACACAAATCGACATCTTCCATGAGGGGATTATTGATCTAGAGGTTTCTTTCTGGGAAGCCGAGACGTTCGGGGAATATCGGTCAAACATGTGAGTGAATACCCCTAATAACTCTTTCCTGTTCATATTAACACTATTCTACATGTTCTCTTCCACACACAATCATCCCAAAGCGCCAGCTCCCTGTTAAATGCATCTGCTTTATTCTTGGGATAAAAATATTTTGTACAAATGTCCTTAATCTTGTGGACCAGCACGAATACCATCTGCCTGCCTTACTGCCCTTTTATGGATTACAAGGAACACTTTCTGTTTTTTACCCTCATGTTAGTATAAACTGTCCCATAGGATTCTTCTCAAGAAGGGAATTTGTTGACAAGGTCAAGACACAACTACAGTGGAAACGCTCATCAAAGGTGCTCAAGTTTTCCCTGATGGAGATTGGGAGCCTAAAGCTAACTATGTATGGGAAACTGCATGTCATTGACCGTAATGACCTTCCAAGACTTTGTTGAAGCTTATATTGGCCCAAAAATGGTATCTTTTTCGTATCTTTCCTAGGGCTCTTTCTCCTAATTAATAACTACATTCCATTTCCTTCACTCCATAAATATATATATATATCTTAATAATCGTAAAGATGTATTTCACTAACCATCTCTCTGATCAATTGCATTTGATTTAGTAGTGGAAATCAGAATCAAATGTTAAGCTATGATACTTGGTCTGAAACGGTTTCTTTGATATTGATTTCGACAGTTTTACTTCCTGCAGTCCCCAAATTTGTTGTCTAGCGGCTTCCTATGCAGTCGTATATATCATAATTGAGCTGTGGTGATAGGGAGGGTTATCTAAGAGACCGACTTCTGCAAGACTGTTGTAGAAGACATAAAATGATGCTGATGTTGACGAAACATTGTTGCCATCTACGTCTACAGTAATTTTGTTTTTGGAGGGATTAAATACCCAGATCAAAGGAACTTCAAGCATAGCAACAATACTTGCCAAATTAAACCTTCCGTTTGACCCAAATCTACTTGCCAATAGCCGATATACTTTTTCACAAGAAAATTTGATCGACAATTGCAAAAATACATCTGCGTATTTGTACAAGTCCGTCTTGATTTTGAGTTGATAAGTCTTCTATAGGGCCTACTAATTGTCTTGTTCAAAGATTGTACATTTGGCTGAAAATGTGTTGAATCTACTGCGTATCTTTGCAGCTTAGCTAATAGAACACAATTGTATTAACTGCCTGATAGAATTTGTCTTCCTTTGCAAAGTACATCTGAGGTTTCACATTATTATAACTGCATCAAACTAAATGGGATTTTAATCCAGAAATACCGAAGGATGATAAAACAGCGCCTTCTTCTTTCATTCTATCGATATTCAAACAGTTACGCCATTTCCTCCTTTTATACTTACGTGCGGGGATACCGTTGTAAAGTTACATATTTAAGTACCTTAGAAATTGTAAATATTATGTAAAGTTGGAAATTTTGCTAGCGTTTTAAGAATAAACAACTTTCATGAAGAGAGTTTTATTATTTCAATTGGTCTTTTATTAACCCAGCATGTGCGAAAACCAGCCATAGTCAACTTTCCGACATTGACAGGGGGCAGGATTCGATTCCCTGACTGGCGATTGGTGACGTAAGGAGCAGAATTCAGTTGTATAGTGCTCTAGGCTCTTGCAAAATATCTATATGTAACCAATGTACATTCCCCATGGTCATGAACCTACCTCACTTTACTCAGTTATCCCTATCATGATGGTTGTACCGACATAAACACAATAGTTCTCACACTTATTGTGATTGCCTAGTTTTGGTATCACTGAACTTATTTTCCAACATGTTACCGATCATCGTTCTCAACGAACACCTATCTGCTATACCTTTGTGCCCAATTTTACTATAGGCGTTGCACTCGACTTTCCCTTGGCATGCCCCATATTTGGTATTTTGCGTGTTGGTTTCTGCACATCATATTAGGATTATTTGTAGTTATTCTAGAATACACTGGTAAACTTGTGTATTACTTACCCTATTTGCAAATCCGTTATTATGCTTCATTTATATATATATATATATATATATATATATATAGTAGCAGTCATTAACTACATAATATTGAACTCATTACACGTGAAGTGCTTGAGGCGATGGCCCGGTTCGAACCCAGGATCTCCCACACCGAAAGCGAAAACGTTACCATTGCACTAAATAGTGCAATAGTAAAGTCAACAATCCGGTTAGTCGATCCCAAATTCTCACCACCACCAGCAACCTTATTTTTGTTTCGTTGTTAGCTTCATCAGTTCATTTCATTGATTACCTGAGTACTTATATCAATGAAATGGCATTGATGAAGATATATATATATATATATATATATATATAATATAATATAATATAATATAATATAATATTCAACGGCATTCAAAGGTTAGACCTGACGAAGAGCGGGAAGCTCGCAAGCTTGTATAATGTCTTGTTCAATTTATTAAATTTTATCTATCTATCTATCTATATATATAGGTTGTCACTCCTGAATATGTCAAATGCATCCAGGTAATCTACTGTTCTTAATGGTAAGGGGATGTAATGACTATTAGTGAAAGATACAAATATCAATATAACAGCACTTAACAGCGAAAACATTTTAGCACAGAAAAGCTATTTTCGTACGACACTCCTCAGGATACAAAAATCGTCAGAATTGAGATAGGAAGAAATCAGTAAAACTTATATCAAACTGTGTTTTGGACGTAGCCTATCAGAGGTCTGACTGTCAGATTTATGTTGTTTTGACCAATCAGTGTCAGTGGAAATGAATGGTTACGTTCTGTTGCATTGATATGGACAGATTCGAGGACGGCTAGGTGAAAAGCAGATCTAGCTCTACCTATTATGCAAAAGCGGTCATCCACATACAATTCTGCACAGTCTGGGTTTTCAAGCAAGTGCTGCTCTATGGCAGAGTCATGTTGCTTAGCAGTGCTTTTGGCTTTAGGGATCCGAGGTGGATTTTTCCTTGCAGGAGCTGATGCTTGGCGAAAACAGGATAGAATACACTGCTTTATTCTATCAACTAACCTCAAAGTCGTGCGTCCGAAATGGCCAGTCTCACGCTGGCAAGAAAATGAGTAGACAAAAGTGCTGCAATTTGTGGAAGACAAACGGTCTTTGTGGTTAATTGAGAACACTTTCTTACTGGTATAAACTACGACTGGGGTAACAGCGCCGTAACACTTCTCTACGGCCTTTTTGATCTGGTTTTCAAATTGAATTGAAACGTTGCCAAGTCAGGGCACTTTTCTTTGGTCCAAAAGGTCTGTCACTGAAAAACAACGATAATTTACCTTGATGGTCGAGTTGATGACATCCTCAGGATATCCATTAAAGAGCAAATTTGTTTCATTGCATCAATCTCTGGTTTTAATTTTCCCCTGGAGCAGATCATGAGTGCGCGGTGAACCAAGGTTTTGGGGAGGTTCACCTTGCGAATTTTGGGACAGAAAGAGGTCCAAGAAATGTATTGACCGATAATGAAGGTTTCATATACACACTGGCCACGAATTTAATTCCATCATCCATCCCCACTAAAACGGCGTGGTCTTTGCCTTATAATTAGGCTTCAAAGTGCTTCGAGGCAAGTATATCCTGACTCAAGAGGTCTCTTGCGTCTATTGTCCCTCCTCTCTATTTACACCATGACCTTTCTAATTAAGATTCTCTTGCAAATTGTCAGAAAACAAACAATTATCAACTATATGTCCACGCTCTATTGTACGTAAATGAATGGAATCCCACTCCACTTTTTAAGGCTGGCCCTGCCACTGTCTGCCATTATGACAATCTGAAAAACCTGATAATCAAGCAGGCCCGTAGCTGGCAGAACGCTGGAGGGAGGGGGATTGTATTTTGTAACAACTTCCATTACACAAGAGACAACTAACAGACAAATACACCTGTAATTGAATGCTGAGCCGGTTTAAAATCGGTTACCAGAAGTCGAGTAACAATCAGACATTGACTTTGCAGCTACTACTCGCTAAAATTTCTCCTCGAGGGGACAATGGCCCTGCAAACCTAGCCATTGGGAGGCGTCAAAGCCCCCGTGGCCCCTACAGCAACGGTCCTGCAGTCAAGTATGTTATCAGCAAGCTCGTGTCTGAGCTCATCTGCCCTTAGTAGCTTTCCCAGACGTAAGCATGCGCGTTGATGCCTATTATTGTCGTGGTATAAAAAGTGAGCACGACAGAGGTCGTAATCATAATCAAAGCCCAGTGGTAAAGAGTTACTGAAAACATAGCAGACAACGTCCGTTACTCAAATCAATAATCACATGTTTATGCTAGCATATTCGCACTTTTCAAAGTGAATCATACTGTTTTTTAAAGTTTTTGGATTTTTGATGATTATAGATGGGTGATTATTTAGTCCTTTGGTCTCTCTTTTCTCACGCTGATTGTTGCACAACCAGTAGTTTACCTCTGTCTGGTATGGATTCTAACGTAAATACTCAGGAGACAGGAGTATAGCGGTTGCTCCTATTAGTCATAAATTTCTCAACAGTAAGCACGTTTTCCCATTACCTACACTGGAGCCGAAATAGTTTTAGTTGACAATCAGCATAAATTGCAGTATAAAATTGCAGGGGCGCAGCAATTAAGGACACTGGCACCTTCCTCCATTTTTTGCCAAAAGGTCAGTCACGAATGAATGCACTTGGTAGGTTTTGTTGATCGTGGCCTCCCAAACCCATTTTAGTATCATTGCTCCTGTCCTGAAATGCAACTTTTTGATAAAAAATTAACCCCACAAATTTATGCGTAAAATCTTGACGACTTGTAGGGTATGTGATACTTAAATCAGAACTGGAGGGCACCAGTTTGTCCTAGATAACAGATAAATAACATCTTTATCATTAGGATATGGAAATACACCGTAGTGGCACAAATCTTTTAATGTCATTGGTACTACGTGCACTTCCGCTCAAGTATGTAGGGTTTGTGCGCGTATTTATTCTGCCTGGGCATTTCACAACATATCCGTTCCGTGCTCTCAGACATGCTCCTTTATATTTTGATAACGACTCAGCTACGACCGGTCTTTCTTTGATTTCGATGACTGTTTGCCTTGTGGTATCACATTGGTCACTTATGGAACAGCTCTTTTGTTTAAGATGGTGATGGTTGTTGTCATCGGCTACTCTAAATCCCCATTCAGAAACGCCTTCTGATTTGCTTGCTGCAAAGGGAGTACTGAGAAAGAGCTCGAAGTACAGAAAGTTGTACACCGCTCAAGTTCGTGTACCGTTGGAGACATGGCACCATCTACTGAAGAAGAAAAGCCTGCAAATGAAGAAACTGAAGTTGTGGGCACTTATTGCTGTAGCCCGATATGTGACCCAAGACGAGTTGGCCATCGATTCATTGTGCTCATTTTTCTATGCTTTTTGAGCTTTGGTAAGTAGGCCCAAGTAACGTACAATGACATATGTGATATTACTGCCATTGATTTTTTCGTAACTGTTCTTTTTAGTTTCTTTGTTCACACTATCAAATATACTACCCACCGTACAATGATAACTTCCACTTGAACAGCACTGGACCTTGGCACGGCCAACTTGTAGCTGAGTCGGTGCCACTAAAAAGTTAACTTAGGGTTAGGGGCAGGGTTAGGGATAGGCAGGCGCGGATCTAGAGGGGTGGCCGGGGGGCCATGGCCCAGAAACATTAAAATTTCAAAGTGTCAAATTTTGAGTAGAAATCTTTCAAGACATATCATATAAAATAAGTAGATAAATAAGATATGAAAAGTATACGTAATATATAACACATAAACAGTTATATATAATAAAGAACTGTTATATGTACGTTATATAGGCCTTTCTGCTACACCCTTGGCTGAGTGCCTGGGAGTACCTATATTTTTGCCAAATGGCCCCCCAAACTCAAACGCTGGATCCGCCCCTGGGGATAGGGTTAGGGATAGTGTTTGAGTTACTGTTGGGGGTACGAGTTAGGGTTATTTCTAGGGTTAGTGTTAGTGACCACCACTCAACTACAAGTTCTTCGGATAATATTCAAGCCTTACTGGATACAGGATGTACTTGTACTATTGTTTCGCAAGAATTGTCAATGAGATCTGCATGGTTTACGTCTAAGACGTGAAGGCTTTCTATACCCCATGGACGAATAATCCAGTCGGTAGGAGGTGCAGCTATGAAATTTACAGTTGATACTTCTGCTGTTTGTTCCGAGTGTCCTGTATTACCGAAGATGATTCACAATCATAACATGTTAGTAGGTCTTGATGCAATAAGGCACGTAGAAGGGATAACAGTCTCTGATGCAGGAGTAATCACAAGTGCTGGCGGTATACCATGCTTGGATGCACGATACCACGAATTCGTGTTTGATCAAAGTAATTAATGTAGAAGGCAGCGATTTTCGACTGTAAAAGATGGATTTTGGCTCGGGAGTGGAAAGATACTTTGCCCCTACCACGTCTTCAGTCTAGTAAGTCACAATATCATATTCCAGCAAATATCGGACAGGACTACGATTCGGGGGTAGGCAGAAAAAGGGAACGCCCCTGGGCGTGGTTCCAATGATTTTCAATCAACGGAATAAGAATAAAGTATGTCCGGTTATTGACCACGGGCATCTTAATACACTACACGCGAGTTCCCCCGTAAGGATCTGCTGTTAACGTTTAATCTGTGACGTTATGGCCTGCCACGAGGACTCGGCAACCATAGAAGATGTCGTTATAAGTTCCTAAGGAGAATAGCAGGCTGTGAGCTCGTTGCTCCTGAAAATATGTACTTTATTCCTTGGTTTGATGTTCACGATTTGCAAACATTGATGTTACGGAGTGACTCTCGTTATAGCCACCAGGTATTTATTTTTTTCATTCTTTTTTCATTCTGGTGTTTTTTGTTGTGGAACTTGTTGCACGCATCCTTCTTTCTAGTTTTAAGAAGAATGGGCCAAGTATTATGTAAACCAGCCCTTACGTGCATTTTTACTCTAAGATGTCGAGTGTGCTCACACTACAAACATAAACCATGATTACTTTAAGATAAATTAATGTAAATGGGTAGGACTTTTCTACTGTGAACAGTTTTTGGTATCACACGACCAGGCTAGTCAATTCTTCACAATCATACTTAATTTAAAGCAAAATATATTTGGTCGTTAGCACTCTTTACTTTATACTATTCTACGAAGGTCGATATTAATCAGTTGATGATGGAGTGTGAAATCCTTCCAGCTATTCACGATGGTGCATAAAGTTAATTTCACATCGATTTTAATTGGTAATGCTTTATTAATCTAGTGTTTATTGATATCATAATCATCACTCAGAAAGTTCCGTTTTAGCTGTCTCTGCCACACTGGGAACCGAAAATTTTCTTCTCCGCTTAACTATGGTAGGCGACAGATTTGTAGACAATCATAGTTCCTACCCTCCTAAATTTTGTAGCCCCGTCCCGCGCAAAAACAGCAAGAAGAGCTGCCAGACTTGACATGACATGCGCCCTGTTGATGAGTAAATGTTTTCACTTGTGTTCTTACCTTAAAATCCTAGAATTTTCTGTTGTTGATGTTTGCTGGTTGTGGGCAATCCCCCTAGTTGCTTCCCCGAAAACTGCATATTTTTTCAGATTTCAATTCATATTCTTAGTCACGTATACTCATCTATCGATTTATGTATAAATTATCTGGGTAGGATACTGTGGTGGTTATACTGAAAGTCCACCAGAGAACGTACCTTTGTACCTGTTTGGACTTGGATCCAGTCGACTTTAAACCTTTGCTTTGCAAGCACGGCTGCAATTGCGTTGCAGTATTCTCCTCTGTATGTATGTTTGGTAGATTTGGTCTGGATCCAGACACTGCTATCCGAAGAGACTGCAGTAGAGTAAACTTGGTATTTCTTGATTTTCTAACGGGTCTGACAGGTCTAACGGACCTGAGGGTCGTAAATGAATAGCGAAAGTTGACTCAGGTCATTTCAGCGGAGAGGTACTCAAACAGTATCAGACATTTATATTTATGGCTGACACTATAAAATTCAGTACGTGGGAAAGCCCATTTGCTGCAAATTACTGCATTATATTATTTTAGTACCGAAGTCTAATCAATAATAACCAAACGTTCAACTGCACCAAACACAGGAGTGTAAGGACGTGATACTGACGGTAAGTGAGCCGAACACATCGCAGTTGGTTTGAATTCATCATAAACTGCATCTCAGGGTAAACGTTCTTACGGTGCAATTGAGCATATTATTTCCCCGAAGCGAAAAAGAGATAGGTGCAGAATCTCCCACAACACGTATACGTATCCAAACCCAATAAACAGAGAGGAACAGTGGAACTACCTCGATAGAATTTACTTTCATACATTAGTAGTTCGGTTCCTGACATGATCAGCCCATGGGCGCAGATCGCTGTAAAAATGTGGGGGGGGGGACAAATCAGGTAACTGACAGAACCGATGGGAGTCACAGGAGTCAAGTCCTGTGAACGTTTTGTAAACGATATTTTTCATACGCATATGTGTCTTATTTTACCTGAAATGCAATC
>JAAAKL020005906.1:0-18681 GCA_010016065.2 Carybdea cf. marsupialis auct. non (Linnaeus, 1758)
AGATTCTACATGTAGGTTTCTTATAAACTGGTTTCTTATAAAAAAAACAACGTGTACAGAGACATATGAATCGCTCAGCCGTTATGTCTTTGGTACTTTGCAAACTGCCGAATGAAAGCTGTACACAGCCTACTCCATTTTTTGAAGTATATTTTATGACTCCAAACGTCACATCCAGAAGTAGCTATGACTTCTTTAAATGAAGTAACAACAACGAAAGTTCGGTGAAACCAAGTAAAACTCAAACTTCAAAATTGCTATTTGTTGTGATAAAAACCGCTAGAAAGCGCGTGCGGGTTTAGACAGGAGGTCCAGCTGCGAGCTGCTACCCGATTACAAGAAATGCTTTCGATAGTGCGCCACAAAACTGAGCGATGATGGGCCATGGTGGGCAAAATAACCTTTCTGGTTCTATACATAACGTGGCACGGCTGCGAATGTGCGGAATTTCATCGTTTTCCAGAAATGTTACAACACCAATACTTTACTAGCAATGGTAGACAAAAGAGTAGTTTTTAACATTTTTAAACATGTAAGTAAGGTATAAGAGAAGATCAGTTAAACATATGGACTATACTTTGCCACCCCTGGCTAAAATGATCTGAAAGACAATTAGTCTTGTTCGACCCAATTCGAACAAGGAGCAAACATTGAAGTGGAGAGGTGCCAGGAACAATAATCAGGCGTGGCTACGTGCGATGGAACGACAACATAAACGACCATCTACCAATTTCTGATATTAAGATTTCTGAACAAGTTTCTGACTGATTCTATGATTTTTGGACAAGTTTCGGACAAATCTGTCACAGAATCGGATCCTTGGATATTTTCTTTTGAAAGAAGGAAACAACTCGATCACATGAAAAATCGGACACATTTTTGGGACAATTAAAGACTAGGTCACCGGTAAATAAAAGCGTCCGATTCATAACCAATACCTATGTGTATGACAAAATGTGAGGTAGATCGCAGTCAGCTCAAGCCTGCTGCTCCTTTTCGCCCATGCCAACAAAATAAACTAACTCTCAACAGAGTTTAATAAAGACACTGCAATTACCTGGAGGACGAAGAAGATGCTGTGGATGGCCTTTTAAGAATTCCTTGTAAATGAGACGGCGATTTCCTTACAATGGCACTTTTAGCTCTTGATGACGATCCCGTGAGTGGCCTTTTTTGTGTACGTATTGGTATTTGCTCTGGAAAGTCATGGGCCAGCTGCAGGCCATCTGTGAAAAGAAGGATTTGTAGAATTAACAAAGCACCTGTAAGAAAATTCATTGTACGTCCGCTATGTGTGTGTTTGGGGGTGGGTGGATATAATTTCATAAAAATTGTTTCGGAGGCAACATGAGGAGGCAGCAAATCCATTACGTACAAGTAGCTACAACACTAATATGTGGTATCCCATGAAGTACCACATGTTTCCCCCTAATCTAATACATATACCTCATATTGGCACGGAAAATTGGCTTGTGTCATTGGCGTCAGGTCAAGATCACAACCATCCAGGACAGTGTTTCTACATCTTTCATGTTTCCTGTTGCTAAAATAGTGCACGAAGTCACCCACTGATGCATGTCTTGGATCAAGTTCCAGGCTAAACGTTTCTGCTTCTAAACCAAAAATGGAGCAAAACGCCACAAAAGGTGAGATTTTTCGTCGTAGCCCAATCTGACTACATTGATCTGGGATAGTGCTGTGGGTGAAAAGAACGCCTACTTGACGTAACATTGTCAACGTCTAGGCCCGCGGTAAGATTGTGTGTCAAACAGTAGCCATTTTAAGAGTTGGCCTATCGTACACGGCTAAAATATTGTACTATTTATATTCTATCAGCTCGAGTGATGTAGTAGAATTGTAGTGGCGCAGTTTATTACGGTTACTAGTTATAACCAAATGAAACTCTTCCCTGAGAAAGTAAATTAGCATTTTTTTGAAATCTGATGTCGCGTCGGATGGCCAAAATTTCCAATTAGAATATTTTGAAGAAGTACCTAACCATTCCCATTACGTCCTTGCTCAAGAAACTAAATGAAATCTGAAAATTTGAGCCATCTTCAATTTTAAACTGCGGAAAAATTATTGATACTATCAATATGATCAAGTTGAAAGTCGCGCGTGCAAGTTCGTATGATTCATATATTCCAGTTTCTTGAAACATTTGTTAAGAATTCACCTCCGTTCCTACACTGATTTCAAAATTGTACCTTCCCCGTCATCAGGCTGTTCTCCATTACCTTGATAAGTAGTCTGTCCTTTCCACCGTAGTACATCTGCCAATCCTATAATGAATTCCCACCCCAGAAGCAGCACCCAACCTTGTATAAGAATCTCTGTCGATCAAGCACCTTCACGTTCCCTAATTTTTCACGGGCAATGATATTTAATCATACTTCCGGAATGAAAATAACACAAAATACTTTATTTAATTGTAAGAAATTTATCCCCCAAAGCACTAGTTTACGATTTTCAGTTCATTTTCACAGAAAAGATCTTCTGAAGATAAATAAGCGCCCCAAGTGTGTGTTCAGAGGAATGCGGCATTTTGGTGCCCATACCCCTCCCTCTTCACCTATTCTATCTGCATTGTAAGATTAGTTAGACGCTTCCGGAGAGTAAAAATTAAAACTGCACGAAACAGCGAAAACATAGTACTAGAAAGCTTTTCTTCGTCTGACACTCCTCGGTGTCCAAAATCGTCAGAATTGAGATTGGGACGAAATCAATGAAACTTACATCAAACTGTGTTGTGAAAGTAGCCAATTAGAAGTCTGACCACTGATCTCTAAAAAGACTGGATCGAGCTTCCCATTGTTTCCAACTGCAGAAAAGTGTAGTCACGAGTACTGGCCCCCATTAGCTAAAATAGCGCGGGAAAGTCCGCCATGTTGCGTAAGATTGTTTATAAGCTTTGTGTGATGGGGACTGAAATGTCGTCCAACGACTGACCTCACTTTGAGACGGAAGATCCTTGATCCAGTGTTTTTTAGAGATCAGTGAGTCTGATTGCTAGACTAGTGTTGTTTTAACAAAACAGTGTCAGTGGAACTGATGGTTAACAGAAGAGTCCCGATGAAAATACAAATTTGTCTGCTAAGCAACGGTTTCCTTGCTTTGTTGTGGAGGATTCGCAGACGGCCAGGTGAAAAGTAAAAATTTGTGACGGATACTTAAGTGGAGGGCAAGTGGGAGCGGTCCCTTCATTATTATTTTACTTCGAAAATATATAAGGATTTTTAATCCATAAATAATTACAAGAAGTTGCCATTCAAGGCAAATATACTTAAAAATTAACATTTTGTACTTAAAAGCAGTTTTCTTCTGACACTCCTCAGAGTCCAAAATCGTCAGAATATAAATTGAAAAGGGAATCAACGAAATTATTTACCCAACTGTGTTTTCAAAATAGCCAATCAGACCTCTGACTGGCAGATTGGTGTTGTCTTAACCAATCAATGACCGTGAAGATAAATGGCTAACCGAAAAGGCCCAATGAGAAGACAAAAATTTTACTTTATCTACAAAGCAACGGTGCTACAAAGTACAAAATGAATTCGCGATTTTGTGGAGTTTTATGATCAGATGTCACAAGCTGAGAGCAAAATATTTTGAGTGTTTTCGTTACAGAATCCACACATCTTTCAAATTTGGACATAAATAGAGAGGGATAATCTGAGAGCAAATGTCTTTGTGGCAGGTGCTTCAGAAAGGTAAAAGCTTATGTCATGCAAGGAACACGAACATCTAGAAATCTAAAATGACGTAACTTGAAAAAGGAAACGACGTTATGAAATTTTCGCAAGGCAGGCAGTAACAATAACGCCCAGCAAATGTCGAAGGGTATGGGAGCAAGGACGAAGTCAGCTTAAATTATTCGAAGGCAACGCTTACGTCCACCTTATGACCTCCAAGACTTGAATCGAATAGTGAAATTGTGCGGTTTGCGTTCCTTTTTTTGTTTTTCTTTTGTTTTTTGGGTGAGGTGAAATCAAGGCAAAATATGATGAGATTGGTGATGCAAGTAAGGTATAACACACCCTTTGGTGGCCCTTTTCCGCGTGCCTTCTTGGATACGTGCCTGCGTGAGAAGCGCGTGTAACATAACAGTGAATGCATTGTAGCCCTCAAGCATAAAATCGTGCTTCGACGACACTAACGCTAGTATTTAGTCATACAGTCATTTTCTTCAATCCACGAGTCGCTTAATATTATTTTGCTTACAATTGTCTACGTCAGACTACAACTAATTTGTTTTGTGTCAACATGACACAAGGCTGTAATGACACGCGCGAATCTGGGGTCCTGAGTGTCATTGGGGACAAATAATTCTCTAATATTGGCCAATGAACGATAAAGCACCCTGCTTTTTTCAAAAATTGTTCTGTTTACATGTGTCAGTAGTGTTTCTTTGTTTTGAAACTAATTTCCTTACAAAATTCCAGAAATTAGGAGAGTACAAACTAAACTTTGCTCTTTTCTATTATCTATACAACGGACATATTCCGTCATTCACAGGCCAGCCTCCAACAAACATCATCATCAAATAAGTCCTTGGGTCCATCAAACAGGAGTTTGATGACGAAAAAGCGCATCAACGCAGAAATGACAAGCGCAAAACCGCTTTACTATAACAAGTACAAATTTTGGCATAGGGGTTTTTTCATCGCCTTGAAGAAGGCACAAAATGTACATTGCAAGTTATATTTGGCCTTAGTCCCGCATTTGATACAGTAGCTTCTTGAATGTTTCTTAAAAACAAGAAGTATAACTAGACGTTTGGGGATACGTTGCAAATCGACTGATACCCTATTTAAAGCAGTAGAACTAAAAGAGTATATGTGCTTGTAATTCACTTTGATGCCATTCAAGTGTAGCATGGAGTTCGGCAAGGAAGTTGCTTCGGGTCACCATTTTTTATTATTTCAGGATTTTAAAACCTTTCATTATCATTTATCTTTATCGCTTATACATATATATGTATATATATGCGCATATAAATATATATAATACTATACGACAGCTTCATCTCTTTAGAAAGAAGTATAGTCGTTGGCAATGCCCAAGAACAAATGTATAATAGATGGCATGCTATTTACGTTATTATGAGTCATGCCTTTTGACACCGTGTATTTGACTCAACAACAAGGTCTGGGTCAACATATATGACAGCAGCAGTTTACAAGAGCCGGTGAAGAGCAAATATGAAGAAATTGTGATCACAAACAAGGCAAATGAACAGGAAAAATGCCGCATTCTGAGATCAAATTATCTTCAGATAGACTAACCCAAACAAGTCATTTATCTGCATTCTGCATGACAATTTTTGGAAACTAAGTTAATACAAGTAAGTACAATCCTTAAATTGATCGGTGCTTAGGGAAGCATGGCTGAATTTCCAACAACCGTGCACGCACTTCTGTCTCGCATAGAAGAGTATTTAATAAACTAAGCTGTCTAATTAAAGGAAGCATCGTCTTGAATTTGATAATTAAACTCAGGGTGTTTCTCGCCCAAGCAAGTTGTTGCTTACGTCATTTGTCTTTAAAAAGCTTTGCAAATCAGTTGAACCTTAGCCGTATCTGGCTTTTGGTCCAAGAGCAAGCCCTTAATGTGGTTGGTCAAATTTTGGTTGTATTAATCACTTCATACATACATAGCTTGTATAGTATAATCTACGGGCCATTGCTATTTCAGTGAATTTCAAAAACGATTTGCCAAGAGCCTGACGTGGCTGTTGTGTGAAATAAAGCTATGGGGATTTTATTATGTCTTCGGGTATGCAGTAAACATGCTTTTCGAGCCTCAAGAAATTGTTTTGCTCTAAGTAGTATATTTTTTGGACAAAAAAGGTTAGTGCAGCTAAATTTACTTACATTACCACTGCCTTAAGCGAGATAATCCAGCCGCAGTAGCAAAGATCAAGGATGAGCTCGAAGACTCGTGGGATACAGCATAACGTAAGCAAACAAATCTTGCATCCTTCAGTCTTCAAATATCTGCAGACAAGCCAACTCACAAAGATTTCCGGGGAGCCACCAGGACCTTTTGGGTAATCATCCGTTCACACGATAAATATAAAATGCGGACTTTGTGAAGCATCCGAAAATTTTCAAATCTAAAAAATTAGCTACTGCAAACTTACACATAAAGGTAATCATTAAGAGAGTTTGAGACATACGTTCAGCTGGCGGAGTAGACTAGATTAGGGTATACTCAAATCAAAACGCTGCTAGGAAAAGTTCATACGAAAGGAAACCAAAGGGCTCTACCCCAAGACTACTCTGGAGGAGGTCAGATAATGCTCCCATGTGTCCTTCATTCGATGGCTTCCTGACGGCACTAGAGTTGCCAACTGTAAGATATTCTACCGTACAATACGGTATTTCAGGATGCTTGTACGGTGTACGGTAAAGGCCCCCCCTAGCGTACACCACAATGTACGGCATTTCAGAAAACTTAAAAATTTCACTAAAAAAGTACAGCGTTTTCGTTTACCCACAATCAGCTCTGCGAGGCGCGCCCTGGTATCCAAAGCCTGTTTACATCAAAGGCTTTTGAGAAATGAACTGACTTCTCACTTCACTCTTCCTGTTGTTAGGTCTGAGCCCCACTAGAATTTCGCGCAATACTCATACTTGAAAAGGTTTCCCAAAAAAGTTGTTTCACGTGATAGTTAAGTTGTTTAAAATGCGAATTTTATTATCTTGAAATACTATTAAAGTACTTGAGCCTTTTAAGATTTTTACGGGCGTGAACATGCCCCTCCCCTCCTCCACATACGGTATTTTGCGCGACTGAAGTGGGCAACCCTAGATGGCACCTCTGTATTATACTCTCCTGATGTGATACATTTTCATGCCAAGAATATTAAAGAACGCCCAGATGGCTCTGTTACCCTAAGCAGCTACATAACGATATACTGGGGCTACGGAAAGAGGGATCACGTGGACTAGAACATTTCTCTCCCAGAAATTTTTGCTGTCCATAGTTTGTTTCAATTGGAGTATTTTACATAGACTATTATTTGTACCTCATCTTATAAATTGATTTCTTATATCAAAAAACGTCCTCAACGCCCTTTGGTATAAAGCAGTCCTCCAAAGATTTTGTTGTCAAGTCTGCACTTTATTTTGCCTGATAAATATGGGTAAAAAAAAAAGATCGATCCTTTTCTTTCACAGTTAAGAAAAGTAACTAAACAGAGCATGGTGGCTCATCTTCCTTGGTTACATCATTAAAGTCTGTGCAATGCACTACTCGTTCCTACATGAAGCTTTTATTATGCACCGTTGAGGTACCTAACTACAGGACTTCCACTTATGCCACGAGTTTCCTTCCTCGCACTGCCACTCTTCAAAATTCTGTTCCATCCTCGTGATCCCCTAATGACTATAACCTTAGTCGGTTCAAGGTTCTTAGTAAAAGGTTTCTGTTAGCTTCATCTTTCCATTAATTAGCCTGTTCTATGCTTTCCTTTTTCGTAGCTCTCAAAGTGTCAGTGGCATTTAAGCCTTCTTAAGAGCAACTTCTTAAAAAAAGAGAATATGTCTATTTTTTTACTTGCAGTAGTGACGTGATACTGCTTTACGAATGGTCATTATAACAACTGCAATATCATGCCTTACCTTTCTGAATAATTACTTGGAGAAGCGTAGACAAAAGATAAACGGCACCGCTCCCCCTTCGGGTTTCTTTGTATAGCGAATAATCCAAACTTATTTAACTTTTGCAGGAGGGAGGTCCACCGATTTTTCATTTAAGGTAGGCACGTAGCTATAGGGGTGGCGGACACAATACCACAGATTAAGGGCCCAAAAATGAACTAGTTGCAATCAGCCTATCATATCAGCAACTGATTTCCGCGGCGGATATCGATTCTGCTACGAAGAGCAAACCAAGCAAAGAACGCGCAAATGAAGCACCTTTTAAAGGAACACATAGCAACATATCGAAATATGAAATACCTGACAAGGTTTCAATGCTATCAACACATCTTCCTCAGGGTGTAGCAATGTTGAAATAAAGTAAACTAGCTAAGGACCAACTACTCAGTATAGTCAGGCAATTTGGTCCTAACGTTTACTTCCTTAAAATATCGTTACACCCTGACGATGATGTTTTGATAGCATTGAAACCTTGTCAGCTATTTCATATTTCGTTTTATTGCCATATCTAGCTAAAGGTGGTTCATTTGTGCCCTCTTTGCTGAGATTTGCTCTTCATAACAAGAGCATTCTGGTACGTAACTGATCTGAACCTTAACGAAACGATGGATTTAGTTCTCCTGAAGTAATTGATGTACAGAGAGACGGTCAACTAAGCTTAAAACGGCCTTTAGTTCTTGAGTGATCCTTTAAGGTTCCATCAGAAACAGGTCACTAATTTACTCCAAAATTTCAAACTATTTACTAACCTCGGTTTGGTGAAGAGGATGTGGCTCTGCTATGATTCCTATCAGGATACCTGCAAGACAAAATTATGAAAGCATTGAAAGAGGCATCTTTATACTAGTCCATTTTCCTAGGGATCTTTGTTTGGAACAGACTGTGTTTAGGCCGCTGACGAAACTAAGCTAACTGATTCTTAATGACGACCAACATCAAATTTTACAGCCTTGGTCATTCATGAGATCGAGGCTTGCCTTCGACTCTCAGTAAAGATTGATCAAATTAATGACGTCAGTCTAATCAAGGCAATATCAATATAATTCAATACAGATTGTTCAATGTTCAGTAATTTGTTTTTATTAATAGATAATGATGGATAGTATATTAAGTAGATGAAATAAATACATTACGATTTTCATTAATAAATGGAATGTGATTAACGATAACCTTGGTCTTTTGATCAAATCATATTAAAGTATTTCATAAGCAGTGCGGTGAAAGCCCCGCAGTGTTGAGCAAAAAACCCATTTAATTACTCCCACCTCCCCATAATAGCATTATAATTCTAAACGTTGGGCAAAATCTGGTTTTCGGGGGTCTTCAGATTGTCTCCAAGGAACATTTTATGTTACGCACCTAAGGCCACATTTGTTTCAAACTCTGATTAGAAATAATTTACCACTACATGAAAACGAGGCTCATCTTGAAGCTAATCATTCACGATGTTTATTGGGAAAACAAAAACGTAAAGAAAAGTGCATCTTAAGTAATATCTGAGCAGAAATTCATCTTTGGAAATTGGGTCCCCTTCCATGGAGTTGCGCCTCGCTTTATTCCCACGCCCTAGCCCCGTCGCAGAAAATTTTCTAGGTTGCTGCGATGAGAACAATTCAGGCCATAACCTTCCGCGAAGTTCACACACACGCACTTCATTTAGAATGTGGAAATTTGGGACAATTTTAGATCGCTTAGCCATAAGCTTACAGCCGAAATAAACAGACCGGAAAAAACACGTAGTTAGGAAATGCCCGACAGAAATGAAATCGGCCAGAAAAACTGTATATACTTTCCAAAATACTATACAAGAGTTAAAGCCAGCGGTTGAGTTTATAAGTAAAATGACGAGTTTCTTGAACTACCAGATGAAAGTTTTTCCATGACTACTGAGGTAGAGCCTTTGCCATGAGTGGCCATAAAATGTTTTCCGTAATCAATACCCTTGGATATGAGTGTTAGGGCTCGCTTGAACAGATTTCGGCTCGCAAATTTTGTTTGTAGCACAGATGTGACTTTCCGTGACATTGCTGTGACTTGCTCCAGTTGCTGCGATGGTCATCGCAAATCGCTGACTTTCTGCGACGGGTTTTAAATTAGAACAAGGTCATTCAAAAGCAGTAATTCGCATACAGCTTATCACTACTTTTCCAGATGTTTATAATGACAATAAATAAGCCTGCCAAACATGTGTCTAGTATTCCCTCAATACACACAATTTCCTATTCTGGATTGATGTGGTATTTATTCCATGTTAGCCCTATTCATGTACTGACGACATTTACTAACACTTAAAAATTTCTGTGATTTGAAGTAAAAAGTGATATCCAAAGACTACATATTCACACACCGAGATTTACAGCTACCACTCACAACTATTGAAGTTATTGCAGCTGACCGAAGTCGGTGGAAGATGACTATAGATGCAGAATGTGAAATCTGACCAAGATTATACATTAAACTTAACATAACACAACAATATATCCACAGATATGTGACAAGATTTGTCTGGCTTCATTATAAACAATTGTCTATCTGACCACCTCAAATGAAAGGTTCACTATCATTCAGCACTATTAGGGTTAAGATGAACAACAAAATGGTCTTCATGTGAACTGGACATGGGTTGTTTAGTCTCATACAGAAGCCTTTTTACACTCCTTCACGTGAATCAATGCTCAGATAAAAATATATCTCTCACTGGCTTTCTTTTTTTTATTATTTCACCCTCTTCAAGGTTGAAGCTACTACTAGGAATGGGGCTACTTTTTCATTTCGGATAATAATCTATTCATGCTTGCTATTTATGCTATTCATGCTTGTAGTCCCCTCTCTGTCCTATCTCTCTGAACATAGCCTCCAACATCATGAGAGCGGATGACAGAGCACAGTACCTCTGGGATTGTGGCTGGTAAACTCAGGTTCAGTAGGAACTCATGAACCTCTGACTGCGAGTCTAACATTCCACCACAATGCCACTACTGTGTTAAAGTTTGATGTAACCTACCCAAAGATTGGTGCACCCTTGAAACTAGTGTTAACATCCTCAGATTAGTGTATGGTGGCTCAACACTGGCCTTACATGGAACACACAAATAAAATATAAGAAGAGAAAACTTACCTGACATAACACATCCTTCTTTAGCATCACCTGGGCTTACTTTTTGTAGAGTGCTGAGCCTTTCCATGAGGTAGCTCTCAGACAAGTCTCCTGTTTCACTTGCTGGGCTCTTCTCTTCAGTTTCTTCTGGTATTTGGTTAGTGGGAGCCATATCAACTTCATACAGTTTATCAGCTCCCTGTGGCTCATTTTTGGTTTGCTCAACTGGAATTTCATACTCTTCTACAAGAGAATACAGATCTCAAATACTTCGTTGTGTGTAATATAACAGTACTCAATCTGCAATGTGTAAATCAAGAGTGTCTGATTGACCTTTGTATAAATTACTGGATGTTGTGTATGTACACACATACCATTTCATACAATAATCTAATTTACAAAGCAAATCTAAGTTGTTTTGAGAAATCAAAAGAAGGTTCTGAACTCCCCTTACAACAACCTGTGGCCTGATGTAAACTCATAGTAAAACCTATGGGTAAGTCACAAGCTTGCCCATTTATAATCCTTCTCTTTGTGTTAACCCAGTATTATCATGAGTCTGATCTATCAGTTTCAACCACAAGCCCTTAATTCCATCATGATCACTTTGCTAAAGGTAAAAACAAACTAGCTTCAATTGCCATTGTTATGCCTACTTCTGAAGGATGTAATAGTGCTACTCGCACACTGTAGCTTGCATATTTGGTACCCCAATATACAGACAGCACCCCTGGAATTACAGTCTAACAAATATCATGTATTCATATATCATACAACCAATAGTTATTCACTGGACAAAACTTTTTTTTTGATATCCTTCTACAGTAAAATCTTTGATAGATCTATGCCACCTTCTTTGATAAATGTTATCACTTGATAATTGACAATCACCTTCAAGAAAATAATCTATTGGGTGCCAAACCACTGCAGCAGAGTCTTCTTTGGTAATAATGGTGAATATATGCAAATATTTGCTTACCTGTGGTTATTTACCTTCAAATGATACTTAAGTGGGAAGGTATTTGCAATATGAGAGCAATAATATTGCTGCATAATTACCTTCAACTACTGCATCAGTTGTTTCCTCTATATTTGCCACAGCATCACTTACTAAATATGGGAAAACAAAAGTTCAAACTCAAACATTTTTTGCATGAATAAAACTTCACTAAAACACATTACAGAAAGCATCTTAAACCAAAATAACCCAAATTTTATGGTCAGAAAAACTCCATGTCACAAGCGTCTATCTCTATGAACTAGCGAAATACACAGACCAAACTGGTAGTATTGTCCTTACATTTAACTAACTTACATAAATCAACAAGTATTGATACCATTGCTAGAGTGCTCAGTACAATAAGGTAGAGCTTCATACTACAAAGCAGGGGTAAAAAGGAACCTAAGGTAACTGAGGCATTTCGCTATTTCTTTTCGCCACTGCTGGATACTATAGCTTAGTAGTGGCATAGTGGTAGAGTGTCAGACTCACAATCCAAGAGTCGTGACTTCAAACCATCCCTGAGCCAGCCTGCCTGCCACAATCCCGGAGGTACTGTGATCCTTCATCTGCTCTCGTGAAGTGGGAAAGCTATGCTTCGAGAGATAGGACACAGATGGGAATGCAAGCATGAATAGATAGTAATCTGAAGGGGGGAAGTAACTCTGTTCCTAGTAGTGGCTTTGGTCTTGAGCAGGGTGAAAAACATAGTACATATGTGTATATGCATATGTACACCATTAGCTTCATCAGTGCCATTTCATATATAAGTACTGAGGCAGACACAATAGCAATCATGAAATACATAGTATAGAACTCAATCACCGTGAAATGCATATAGTGCTGGTGGGGATCAAACCAAGGATATCCCACACCTAAAAAGCTCATTTTACCACTGGATTAAATAGTGCAATAGTAAGTCAACAATCCAGAAAGTTGACCCCGAATCCCCACCACTACCAGCAACCTGATGATTTTATTTCACTGTAAGCTTCATCAGCACAATTTTCATGTATAACTACACACACAGACACAGTAGCAATCATGAAATACATAGTATAGAACTCAATAAACGTGAAATACATATGGCGCTGGCTGGGGTCAAACCCAGGATCTCCCTCACCAAAAACTGCAACTTAAAAATTGCAGTAAATAAGATAATAGTTATGTTTACAATCCAGGAAGTCACTCCCGCATGTAAGTATTACCTGTAGCAGCATCATCATAGAGTTCCTCTGGCTCTGCCTCTTTTATTACTTCCTTGGGAGGTCTTGGTGGTGGTGCACTTTGACTCAATGATGCTCCTTTTTGTAACTTTTCAAGCAATGTCTGAACTTTTTCCAAAACATCCTCTCTTCCCATTGCTGCATCTGGAGTTAATTCTTCTCTTAAAAGTGTGAGTAGAAAATACCTTTCAACAGCTAAAGAGGGTGTAAAGAACATACGAAAAACATAAATGAGCCACATATTACACTTAATTCATTGACAACACGGTATTGCAAGCTGATTCTTTTATAAGTGGTGCTTTAACACTAAATAATTTCATTAAATCACTGCAGTACATCAAAGGACTAAAATCAGTCAGTTTGGATTGAAGTTTTATAAATCAGTGATGCCTACCCCTATTATGCAGGCCCATTAGAAACTACAGAAAACCTCTGTGATACAAAAACTATCACTTGAATAACCTAGGGACTGTCAGCACTGGCACTGGATGGGTCATCATATTAGGAAGAAATTTTAGAGTAAATTTCACAAAACTGGACACTGTTTTTACTGTGGTCACATCTACAATCACAACAAGTACTATTAAGTATTTTGGCTATACCTACTGAAAGAGTGTGTACATCCATTCTAATTGGATGCTCCAAAGTTAAACTTTTGATGCTGCTCTCGTGTGATGCCTGCTCATAAACAGGTCCTGAACATTACCACCTAAATACTTTGCATTCAGCAGACAAATCCAAGACCATGTACCGTCTCCATCAACTTTCTATATCTCATATGATCAGATGCCCTCTCATGATGTACCAAACAAAAATCAATCAGATCATGGTTATACTCTATGATTTACCTTGCTGATGTCCTCATTGATGCAATATTCTCTCTTGACCCTGTTCCCTCCATCAAGCAAACACTGTCTCTACAAGAGCAGTCTGCTGCTTTGGCTATCCTCTGAGCATATGATAGGTGATGTGGACATAGCTTACTTTTCAAATTGCTTCGAACATTCAACACTATCCATGTTTCTTTTGCTTCTACTCTCTTTTTAAAAATCTGCTCTGCCCTTTGTATTATACAAATTTCTCTTTTACTCTGTCTAGCTCTTTCCTTGATTTCTTACTCATCCTCATATATATTCTCTTCCCCTGTTTGATTTTTCATATTTTTACGGTCTCCTTTCACTCCACTCTGTAAACATGTTTTCTGTTACCCAAGGTTTCTTTGCTGTTAGCATCCCTTCACTTGTGTTCTCATTTACACTAATGATAATTGTCCTCTTCGGTCTGTCACACCTGCCATCAATGCCCATGTTCCACTGTCTGCAGTCGGATGGTTTCTCTATGTTTACAAGTATTAAAGTAGCTTTCATCAAAAGAAGGTCATGGTCTGAATCATGATCTGTGTTAGGAAAAGTATTTCAACCTTAACATTATTCAAAAATCACTGTTTCACAAAACCATAACCAAGCTGATATCACCAAGTGATATGCAGGCATACCTTCTGTCATTCAGCTCTTTGCAAAATGGGTTCAAAAATTCATAGCACACTTCTCTTGGAGAAATACCTTGATAGGTAGCCATTACACTAACCAACTTCCATAGTTCCTCAAGAGAAACTAGTCCACCAGATGCATTATTGGTGTCATGCTCCAGACCTTGTGATTGGATAATGCTATGCATATACAGCAAATGAGTACCCACTATCATTAACAAGAAGAGAAGACTAGAGCTGCCATGGTCCAGTGGATAAGTTCCTGGTCTTCAGATCAAGAGGGTCAAGGTTCAGATCCCGGAAGGGCCATTGGCGATGTCATGAAGGACATCTGGTCTTAAAGTGCTCTATGCACCAGTAACAAGTCCTATGTATATGGGCACCATTAAACCCCATGAATGGGAAAAGAAGACGTTAAACAGAAAAAAAATTGTGCCAGATAAAGTTGTCATCCTGGTGTTCTAAATTGCAATAATAGCTCTTCAGGACTATCTAATTGATTGTGGAGGATTTTATGATCTACCCATAATCTACTCAAGTCTCATACTATTTATACTACATCACAGACAGTAAAAACCTGCCAGCTGCCCCTATGTGCATCAACACTCATACACATGTAGATGGTTCCTGTATTTTGCGTAGAATGTTGCATAAAATTTATGACAGTATCTAATTCCACACTCCTTCACCTAACTATAAGGCCTATATTTTTGTGGTACTACTAAGAGCATTCTCAACAATTTTACTTGTTACAAAAGTACAAATAAAATGTTACAGATGATGACAGGTAAAAAGTGTTTGTTGAAAACTAGTAGCCCTATAGTCGGGGCTATATACCTACCTTTCTAGTCGCAATATCAATATTAAGTATTTATGTCAGCACAATTTCGAGACGTTTTCGATGTAAATATCAAGTGCGAAAGTTGTAAATAATCAAAGATTCCAGTAAACTGCATTTTAAGCGTGTGGCTTGGCTATACATATATATATGTCTTGCTGAACTTGCAATATCTATGCCAAGTACTTCTTTAAGCTCAATTTCATGACATTGTCGTTGAAAATACAAAGTGTGAAAGTTGTAAACAATCAAAGATTCCAATAAAAGGCCTTCTATGATTGTGTGAAAGTAAAGCAGCTATACGGTGTATATATATATATAACATACTGTTCCTGGTACAGAGCATTAATTAAACAGCTGTACCATGTTGTGGCTTCGCTCGAGCTCATCCGTTTACATACCTACCGACTGCAATCGATGCACTAACAAAAATACAGGGGGAGTCACCTCCCTATGCACTTAACATGCCGTATCGCATAACTTACTACAATTCCACTATCAGTGGGACATCAATACGATGACAAATTCGCACGCACAACTAGCTCTATTACTCACATTGCAACACAAATACAACATTGTCTGTCGATACTTCTCCCATCTTGCAATCTTTAGCGATGTTTCTCCTTATAGTTTGTGATTTCGAGCTCGCATCAGTAACTGGTTACTCCATTAATCCCATGCTTTTGGAAATCAAGGTTACCTGTTCCAATTTTCATGTTCCGTTTACGAAGTTTGCTTCCTTGCTTTGTTTACCAAGAACTCGGAAGGAAAACGAGGCCAGCACCACCTATTTCTGATTGATGAGTCATGTCGACTTCAACTGTGAGTCAAGATACACACCTCGATTTTCAAAAATGTTGTTTTATTTTAGAGTGAATAGGGAACGTGTTGCAACTTGAACGAGAAAAGTAAACTTGTAAAAATTGCTCAAGAATGTGACAGGTTTCAAACTTTAAATTGCAACTGCAAAACAAATCTTAACCAGTGGCGTAGGGCATCGCTTTGGACCAGGCGTGCTACAAAAATAATTTTGCAACAATTCCCTTGCCATGCCAGCTACATCGATAGAAGTGCTGTTTTGTCTTTGAAAGGCTATCTCCACTGCAAATCTATCCTTTTATCTTTTTCAATAAACTTAGAAATAACATTATCATAAAAGGATGCCCACCTTTAAGCAATGGAATTTTCCCCCCTCTGGGTGGAGTCATTCGATTTCTGTTTTCAGCCAATGCGCATTCTTTTTCGATAGCACGACTTGGGACCTTTTTTGACTACAGATATTTGTACCCATTGATTCATGATTTATTAAAAGTCTTTGTTTGTACCTAAGTCATACTGCCTCCCTATGATTCTATTGTTTTCAATGACCTTGAGAGAGTCGTAGCATGCCTTGCCTTAACAGAAGTTGCACAAAAACGTCAGCACAGAAGAGTAACATGGCGTATTATTTCTATACAGACTTGTGACAGAACAATGAGATGGGGATATTGAGTGGCATTTGGGTTTGAAAAGAATTTACCAAATGAGGAAAAAAGCAACTTGATTAACATATTACTACACTTAGTTTTGATGTAATGAAGAGACTAGCAAATAATTAAAGAAGGTGCAATTTTTTTGTTTCTATATTAATGAGGGTGCGGTGCACGCCTAGCACAGCTGGAGAATACGCCTCTGATCTTTACTAAGACTGTTTTGTCGAGTGTGGATTTGAAAGCATTCCAGATAGTGATAGTCAGCTACTAAGTCTGTGAACTGCATTAATTGAGACAGACTGCATATTAAGTAAACTGATAATCTTAAGTTGCCTAAATTCATTTGGGCTTTCTTTGCCTATAACACCCCCCCACCCCGATCCACTTCTACCTAGAAAATACGTATTTATTAACCCATAAAGGTAGCACTCAAGTTATGCCGGCAAGTATCATCACTTGTAAATATTTAATGAGTTAAAAATTTTTAGAATAGTTTGGTATTTTTGGTTGTATTTACCAGAGACTATAAAACAGAGAAATGTTTTTCATAATCTATGATTTTACTAAGTCATCCCATCAATGCAACAAAATTTTCATGATACTGATATACACAAACTCTAGAAGTCGGACGTATGCCATATTGTAAGCACTTAAGGAGATCGTGATATGGCAATCTGAACCTTATTAACTTTATCATATGCAAATTTCTTGGTAAACATTTGATAAAAATAATGCTTTAAAAAATTGTTAATAGATGCCTTTTCAGTCCAGTTCAATACATCATCTTTTATAGCTCTTTTGCTACATTTTATTTAAGCTTGATGCGAATTATTTTACCTTTCATGGAGATTTCTTACATTCAGCTCGAGTTCATTACATATACGTGGCGTACTTTCTTTTATCCTCAAACCAGACGTGAGGGCTGTAGCAAACGGGGGTGTAGTGAACCCTTTGGTCACTAATAATCAAGCAGACTGAACCTATAATGAAGGTTTGTTCTAGCCCGTATTCTAATCATAAAATAGATAGCAAAGAGATATAGTTTCCTTTTCATGTAATTCGATGGTCCAATTCCTTGAGGCTACATTCTGTTGTACATGAAGTGATAAGTCACAAGATTCCGTATGATCAGAGTTCTCTGCGATTTGTTAGATTCTCAAGATTTTATACAAGTGACTCCATGAACGATCCTGTGAATGATACTAACTTGTTCTCAACTTACGTTCTTACTCATACCGAAATAAATAATAGACTCATAGGGAGCCGTTATCACGTCGTTACAAGAGATTTACTTTTCTAACAGAGGGACAGGGGGTTATGTGTGCCCCCGTTTAGCCACGTTTAGTATTATCGCTATTGAGTCTACTGAATAGATTTTAATCATTTAGAAAATGCCCCCCCTCCCCTTCCTATTTGGGGATCGGTGCTACTGCCCGGGAGCTAGATCAGCAAGTCGGGTAAGGCAGATGTTTTACTACTTCAAAATACTTTCTTTGAGCTGTAACCTTTCACAGCTTCGGCAAGAATATGTTTGCATCTGTAAGCTAGACATCATGCCTAAATGAGATCACTCAGAACACCCCAATATATGAAGAACCTCAATGCTTGAGAAGGAGGACGATGGAAGTTTGGAAGCAGGAGGAGAACGGGAAGGAAGGCTAGTCTCCTGACAGTTGTCAATCAATATCGGATTCGTTGATGGATGGTTCGAGAAACAGAACCAAAAACAGATGAGAAGTTGTGAAGGACGCTTCTTTGTTTTCCTAAATAATAGTTGCAGTTATCATCATTTAGTTTATTTTCCTAAATAATAGTTGTAGTTATCATCATTTAGTTTATTTTCCTAAATAATAGTTGTAGTTATCATCATTTAGTTTATTTTCCTAAATAATAGT
>JAAAKL020005907.1:0-18680 GCA_010016065.2 Carybdea cf. marsupialis auct. non (Linnaeus, 1758)
AAACAAAATATACAAAGAGGTATGTGGAAGTAGCCACACTTCTTGGAGGTTTAGACCTCCCTCGGGACTCTAACATCATGGGTATCCGCTTCCTTAGATACGAAGGATAACTTACCTTTCTAATTTTCAAATACTACTCAAAGCCCGCAGCACTTACCTAGGGAACGTCCCTTTTTGAATTCTTTATTTGTAAAGATACGGTTGTGATCCGTGTCGCGTACGACCTTGTCAAAAAGAAATACTGCAATAACTGTGCATAAAGATATGAAAATTATGGTTTGAAGAGACAGTAAAGTTTGTATTCCACTGATGGTTAAACGTTTGAAAAAGAGATAACTGGAGCCTGATGTTTCAATGTTTCTACGATCGCCCTTTACACTTCTACTCTCTAACCCCGCTGTGGGTACCCCTCAGGACCTAAAGGAGATCCAATTTTCAACATTAAGAATTAAATTGTTGCACAAGGTAAGTGTGTTTATGATGATTTTGAATCTTCAGTTATATTGTGAAGATTAGTAATAAATAAATTAAAATGATCCTTCTGCAGATTTAGAATATGCCAATCCTATATGGTACATGTGCTAATCATCATGGATGTTTTTGCTTGATAAAATAGAGATGTAAAGTGTGCCTTGTTGATCTCATGCATAATTTCGAAAGCAACGAAGTAGAGTAACATGATTGAACTTGAAGGACTCGAGATAGCTCGTAATCTTATTGTGGTTGTCTTGTATAAACCATCACTCAAAGTCAGTGAATAAAATCCCTCCGCTCATAAATTTAAAAGGCAAAACTGCATGCCATTTCATTCGTGATTATTAGTGAGTCATTAGAAGAAGAAGCTATTCGGATTTGGGACAGGAAATAGATTGAATCGCACCCCTCTTTTTATCTTTATCTGACATTCACCTAACTGCGCAATCCATCACGAGTTGCTCAAGCGCCCTCAACTCATAATATGACTACATGTGTCGGTTTTATCACAATGATGCCTTTCAAAATGAGTTTATTTCCTTAAATGTCACGGCCGTCTCTTTATCACAATTTAATATATTGTCACTAAAGTCGCAAAAGGAATAATGGAAGGCAAATGAATACTGAGAAATTTAGTCAGGTCTGTAACTGTATTCACGCTAATGGGTAACTTGAGAAACTTAAATTGTCATAGCTGTTTTCAGAAGTCCAGTAATAGCACGTTTATAGTGCAGGAAATTGCATTGTCACGAATGGACAAAAGAGAACCCGTGTCTTGTGTTGCCAACTTCGATTATGTCTTAAAATTTTATCTTCGTAGCTTACACGTTTCATTTTCCCCGATTAATACCTTTGGTGCCATTATGTTCTCATCTACCATCATGAAGTGATCAATTTATGAAGCATTTAAAATGACAGACAGTGACCTATCACACTTAGATCAGAATGCCGCTATTAATGTGCAAATGAGGCTTAAATAACGCCCGTTTATCCATGATACACAGATGTGGTTACTAAAACCATATTGGTAGTGTTCAAAACCATTACCAAAAACAAACAAAAAAATCACACACCAAACAACTGATTTCACCAGAGAGACAGGAGATCCTGCCTGAAAAGCTTCTGATTTAGGCGTGCATTTAAGCCGGTCCTTGACGGGGAATACTGTCTTAACTTCACCATTTGACGATGAATAATCCCTAGGACGAGCAAGCAAATAAACAGAGATTTTGTGGAAGCGAATATACTTGAAGTGACATGCATTGTCATAGCAGATAAGCCATTTACTAGAAATTGTGACAGAATTCTTGAAACATGAGCTTTCCTCGTATAAAATAATGCTTTATTATAAAACATAGCAGCTGGGGACTTAAGAAATGAACTTCAGATTTTTCTTGTTTTATTACAAACAGGTTCACTTATTCCATTATGGCGCTCCTTCAAACACCTCAAATATTCTTGTGAATATACCAGAGAGAATGATAACAACTGATAACTGTTTTAGTTTCTCGAAGTCATCTTTATTTATCTCGTATAAGTACACAGTACATGAACAGTTAAAAATTCGTTATAAAATGTTTAACGATTTAATTCCATCCTTGCAAACTAGCCTTAAACAGCCTGGGCTTTTTCGAGGCTGCGTGGCCCTTGTAACAAACTGCTTCTTAAAAATTACAATTTTCCTATTAAACTGTATATCAAACCAGTTAGTGATTAGCAAAGTTCTGATGATGTAAGTACATTGTTCTACTGATATTACAAATAATGTTGCTGTTTTTTGCGGTTGGTAAAATTGACAGTTAATCACATGATATTGTCCATTTTCGTAGTCATACCTGAAATTGTTAAAACGATTAGTTACCTTTGGATAGACAGATAGATTAAATTGTCAACAAAAACATCATACAGTAAGACTACTTCTCATTTACAGTTCTCATTTCAAGTTGATGATGTCATGATGACGTCATGGACATCATTTGAAACAAAAAAGTCACCCAAATCCCCAAAACTTTGCAAATAAAATTTAGACGAGGTTGCTAAATCTCAGTTTGACACATCATGTCTCTTTTTCAAAAAAAACTTTCTCTACGTCGGGAGAGGCCTTTTGACCCCCGAGGCTGAGATTGCTAGCTTTCAATCAGTCCTGCACGGAAATGCTATTTATGTTACCGAGAAACCATGTTTATGGTGGCGTCATTAAGCATTCTATCATAACACTGCTCTTTTAGACTCGAATAAGATAATGGTCATTTGCATTTGAAACCTGTTTTATCTGATGTTGTTTCAGTGATCTGTATTCGATATTGCTTTGTATAGATTGCTCTAAACCATTAACATGATGGGATGCATGTGATCGATATGTAAAGCAAGGAGTGACTTGATTGTAATGAAAAAAGTGTGATGAAATACACAAGTAATCACTGCTAGGAAACCTCTGACAATCTCAACGGCCATCTTGCCGCTTTAACAAGAATTCCTACGAAATGCCAAAGCCTTGGAAAGAAGTAGCTTACTTTTCTCTGCCAAGTGTAGCCACCAAAACAACATCTCAGTTTAATCATTGATGTCAAATTTAACAACAAAAGCAGATGTTTATTACACAGAATTAATGTCTTCCATCTATTGAAAACATGTCCAGACAAGGACAAATATACCAACAGATATATTATTTATTTATCGATGGATATGTTGATACGTATAGTGAGGTGTTAGGGTTGCAACGTTAGAGAGAACTGGCTCAGCGCTTCCCACAGATAGAGATGTATTAGGTCATTGAAGTTTGCCAGACTCGTCTGTTCCTGGTCAGAGCAAACTTGTTGTTCCATCAACGACTATATGTCCTGTCTTCAATTTATCTTAGTAGAAGGAGAGGCATTAAAATGACTTCCAAAATATGATAATCTCGTAAGGTTAGGCGTCTTATATGATACCAAGGAGAGATGGAATGACTTGTTGCATATCAATGCACTTTCACTAAGTAAACTTTACTGCGCTTTCCTATTTGAAATTAATTGACACTACATTAAGTCGTATTTTGTACTGCTGTGTTAGGCTAGGGACCATTTCAAAAGAGCGCTTGCTGATTTGTAGTAGTTACCAAGCTGCTTCCCTTGTTCATTTTGAAACACAATGATGACAACCCCCAAATATTAATTACTGCCTTTAGACTCTCCCCCCCCCCTCGCACATATCCTGCCCAAAACGTTTGTACTTTTTGAATATCCCCTTTAGTTACGCTAATCCTAACTAAAAGCTTCTATTTTATATTACACTTTACTATATCATACATTTCTATAACATATACTATATTATACTATACTATACTATACAGTATATTCTATACTATATCATGTGTTACTGTACTACACTATATTATACTATTCTTTCGTATCCAATGCTATACATTGCAAAAATATTCGATCCGATTGTATAATGTATAATCCTATACTTTATCCTAAAATACACTTTATTACACTATCCTACCCTACCCTCTCCTTTCCTATCTTATCTTATCCTATGCTATTATAAACTGTCCTATCCTTTACTATACTATACTATAACAATTATGATTTTGGTCAAAGAAGCATTTTTTCTCTTCCGATGTAGTTGGATCAATTTAGCAAAATACAAGTCAAAAGGCAAACATTTTTAGAAAGACTTTAAAAATGCACTCAATCTCATCCAATGGCAACTCTCAAACCGTGTTTTCTCTCATTTCAAACCAATTTTACTTGTCGCTCCCTTGTATCGAGCACATCTCTCAGCGTATTCCACTGTTCGTTATCTGTCAATTTTAATCCTATAATTTCTCTTGACGTTACGAGAAATTAATAGGAAAATGCTGCTTTCCTACGTAGATTATGTTTGTTGAGCCAACCAACCATTCGTCTTTTGCTCCGAGATAAGCTGACCCAGTGTTCTGTTAAGCGAAGAGCTTGACAATATAAGCTAGAATTTTACGACTTATCTGGGTGAAAATTCAGAAAAAGCTGATTGTAAGAGATCTAAGCTAGAGGGAGAACTGTAACAAATTCGAGGCTAATCTCTTCAGATCGACGAGTCAAGTTCACATTATTAATACACCTTAATTGTTGATCCATAAACACAAGGTAAACATGATGGTCGTGATCGTTGCACCGTGAACTAAATTACGCTGAAAGATACCTTCACTGTTCTATGGGTATTTAAGACGATTAAAGATTGTTTTGAACTAGAATACAGATTTCCGTTCAGTAAAGTGTCTGTTAAGGTACAAAATATTCGAAAAATCTCTTAGCTCACAACAATTGCAGTCAAAAGTAGAGCTTTTAAACTTGTGATTAATGGATCAATGGGATTTACTGGGAATTGGCAGAGTAATCAACCGTGTTATCACCTGGGATTCGGTTTAGAGCCATAGACAAAGGAAGTGCAAGAGATTTGATCCCTCCAATCAATAGAACATTTAGGTAAAGGCCAGGTTATTCATTGTGGTCGACTATGAAATACTTCGAAGAAAGCCCAATGAAGAACTTGCAACTTTATGCTGTTGATAATCGTCGTAGTCTCAACTTGAAGTAGCAACAGTTGCCTGTTCAAAGCTTGTTTTCAGATATCAGGTGTCATTACCGTATCGAAATGAAGCTAGAGTATTAAGAGACCTTACTCACTGAGTGGTTGGAGGCAAGGATTACCAAGAATCTCAATACTATTGATAACAGTAACAACATGGAAATGATCGATGCCTTTTATAACGAACACAAATACTCTGTTACATTGTGATAATGATCAAGAAATAATCTCACGTGATATGTTACAGCTGCCGAAGGTACCACCGCCGCAGCAACAACAACAACGTAACTGTTATTACTGGTACAACTATTCTAACTGCAGCGAACACTCTTTCTTCTTAAGCCAATTTTTAGGTCGACTTTATAGTACTCTCATACGTCAGTGTACGTGGGATGTTTCACAAGGGAGAAGGCAAAAATAGACATTTTTCGTCATAACTATTAATTGTTTAGCGTTTCCAGGGTATTCTTCCTTCCCCTGCAGGCCCTAAGGACTCTTGCGCCACCTTACACTACATCATATAATTCTGTAGTGTTTTATTTGAAATATGTTTCCAGAAGGTTTCTAGGGAGAAAATCCCCGAATAAATGTCTATTTTTCACTACTGTTAGATACGTTGCAAAGGATGACCTCGAGTGAATGGCGTAAACGGCTTTTATGCACAGACTTTTGGTCAGTTTTAGCAGATGCGACACCAACCATGCTAGCCATGTGCTGTGCATTTTGCATATTCAGCTGGTTGATGGAGAGATCAGTTGTTCTAGAAGTCCAGTTGGCCTGTTGGGTTAAAATAAACTAGGGTTGTTTCTGTACCGTATTGATAGAACAATGTTGCTTTTAAAGATTGCCCAACATAAAGCGAAAGAATAATCATCAAGTTGTAATATTAGTAGTAGTAGTAGTAGTAGTAGTAGTAGTAGTAGTAGTAGTAGTAGTAGTAGTAGTAGTAGTAGTAGTAGTAGTAATAGTAATAGGCATTGCAGATATGACTCACATTACGACTCACTGCATACCATTTCGGCTCGATAAATTCACTATTTTACTTTCTTGCGGGTACAATGTGCAATGGGAAATATTTCTGCTGTCCTTGTGAGCTGGCATCGGAACTTTTTTGAACTTAACTTGCTTCTACTTCGTTTTCATACACAAAGCCGAAAAAAACATAGAAAAAGTGTTATTAAACAGAGAGTGTTTGAAAAGATACTAGATGATGCAGAAGGTGTCACCACCTCGATGATTATTTTCTACTTCTAGCGTACATTTTTAATTCTGACCATTTCAAATCCCCTCCTCATGACACTTTGTATCTTTCACAGTTAACTGGTCCCGACGGCAGTCTTTCCATGGTCAAGTCACATATTGTAGAGGACCTGCTTTCTCAATAGCTTCGAGGTAGATTCGGATGATCACTGTTGCATGGTAAGACGCTTATTGGCTGTCTAGAGAAACATCGTGTCATGGGGTTCTACCTTACCTCAGTTTTTTGAGCATGCGTTACAATGTCGTAGATTACAGGTTCGAATCCCGGAGGTAATAAGTTTTCTATTCTTTCCTTTGCTCTGGTATTTTTTAAACTGTAAATAAGGAAATTTCAGCAAAGTATGCACGTCTTACAATCAATAATGACAGCAATTGAAAGAACAACTTATATGACGTGGATTTTCTTTCCATTTCTTGACTTGCCAAAAATAATACTTGACCCATGCTCACAAGGTAGTGTCTATAGTTTAGATAAAACTTGTCAATACTAAGTTTAGGAAATCAGAAATCATTATTAATGTACTTTTTATTTCAAGTTGCTTATTGCCCTTTCACGAAATATAAACCGTCAGGTTAGCAGAACTTAAAGCAGTCACACCTATAATCACCAGTACACAACATATCTGTGATCTCTACGAATAAGCTTGTCTTCCAGGCATCAGCTCTCTAAGAGGGCAAACCATATATAATAACTACTTTGTTTCTTTGTTTTCTTTAGTCTCTATATTGATGCATGTAATGAACGTTAAAAAGTATATATGAATTTGTAAACGATTTCATGTGGTTGAAATACAACAACAACAGCAACAACAAATGATCAAAGAATATCAGTCGATCCCATTACAAAGGATCTGGAAGGCTAACAATGTTATCATCTCAACAGTTTCTCTCAGATTTTTTATTGGCTGATTTGAAGTCTATGAATGGTAGAGATCGGGTAAAGATAGAAGAGGAAAGATCAGTGTCTATGTTCTTTGATTATAAAAATGGCTTCCAACTTGTTAACATCCACCACCGAGGGTGAATCTCCAATATCTACTGGATTGCCAATGTGTGTATGACTGCTTTAGAAACCTGAACTACACTCCATCTGCAAAGATTCGGGATTATTCAAGAGTTCCAATTTAGAATTACTTTGCATTTGAGAGATGCGACTACGACCGCTTAGCGAGAGAGGAAATAACAAACCTGTCGTCGAATAAAGAAGTAAAAGAGCCTATTGGGCGTGAAAAGCGCAAAGCCATTTACACTTGACACCGTGGTATTAGCTAACCACTAGTGGTTGTCATCTCTCAACGCCTTTTTAAAACTGCGCTATAAATCAAAGCTAGTGTTTCCCATAAGTATAATTCGCTCATGTCAATATTTTCCGACGAATTACACCTGCGCATTTAGTTTCAATCTGAAAGGGACCGACACACAACACTCTCACGTCGTAGCTGAGATTATCCTTTGAAGGAATAGGATGAGTATAGCTATGTAGCGCATGCGCCATTTGAGTTGTAGAAGTTTAAGTAGAATATGAACTGTATGCGGAGGGAAAGTGATGAAGTCACAAATAAAAGTTTAGAAATAGTACAATCTGACTCCTTGACTATCGAAAGGCAAGCTTGAAGTAGCAGACCTGTAGTGTATATAGTGAGTAAACTAGAGGCGTTCGAATTTGAAAAATCTCTAGTCAAAACTCTGTTAATATCCCTTGGTTTCTTAAGTTAGGAACCAGCATTAACAATAGGGTCTTGTTGGAGAGATTTCAAAACTTTGAAACCTGATATCTCCGTGTTGGGAAAAGGCATCACTCTCAATTTTGGCCATTGATGTTCTCACTAATAGGGTAAGATGAAAGTTGAGTTTTTTCCCCTTGATTCTAAAATGTTCAAAATCGTGACGTCACACTTTCCCACCGCATTGAGACGGGGCAAGGGGGAGGTGATCGTTGCTCTTTGTAGGTGAATATCAATTGAGATTGACAGATAGCTTGGCAAGGAAACTGCCAACTTGAGAAGATACAGTGAATCGTATGAAATTTATTACTAAGACTTAACCTTCAGTTTATTTGACATAAACATTGGACACTCACGAGCCTTAAACGTTGTTTGACATTGTGCTTCAATTTGTTAAAGTCTCTTCGAAAGTAAGTCCTATCCATCAAAAGATCATTGTCTAAAATTTTTGATTTCAATGTTTTGGGCCTTATTTTCTGCCCTTGTGAATTTAACAACTAGCATTGGATATCGTTTACATTCATGGTAAAGTTGATGACCTGACCGAAGGAACCGTGTACACAGGCAGTAACGTCATGTTTAATTGACAGCCGAAACATACTCTTGTTGGAGGAAATCGTATCGCATATTTTTGAAGTGGTTTAATCTGTTTCTTTTCCATATGAGGTACTTTGCAATAATTTATAGAGATTTGATGAATTCAAGTGGTTTGTGAAATCACGATCAAAGTAAGTCGTTGATGCTTCACAATTTCCTTCAGTTTAATTTAGAAATGTTTGCGACGATGTTTGCGACGATGTTTGCGACGATGTTTGCAATCACTTAAGATTCAGGTTTCAGAAAATTCAAAATCGTATTATCTATAAGTCTTTGATTCTAGCACTGATTTCCATGGCACCGATGTCTTTTTTAGCTCGATGCCCTACGTTTGGAGAAACGATATCTCTACAACCGATTATTCGATCCCAGGTCCCTGGTCCGGGAGATTCAAAGAAAGAGAATTTGAACGTGCCTAGACAGTTTTTGAATTGATTCACGGGACTTAATTTAATGAAGTCAGTTCATAGGTGTTAAATGTAATTTATCCTAGATTTCACTCTGTGGCAATCACAAGCTTTGCGAGAAATACTATATGACCCTAAGGTTACACGTGACTGTAACATCATTGAAATTTGATTGTACGCCCGATCGTTCATGTAGACTCGAATTCGTTTCTGATAAATCTGGAAAGTCTCACTTTCAGATAGCCCTTTCCCCCTTGCAAGTACTTCAGTCGCAGATTAAGATATTCTGTCATATCATATTTTGTGATATTTTCTTATCACAGTCCCTTTAATGACAACTATTTTTTCTAACGTTACAAAAGAGAGCTGCAAAATACGACAATCCATTTTATTGCTACTTGAATATTTAGACCTCGATTTAAGTTCAAGGCCGACGGCACGATACGACAAAAATTGTTTACAATGATGTAGGCATCATGTACATTTCAACCAAATTTATGCGCATGCGAAGTACAACATACAGTTGAGTCTTGTGTGAATATCTTCTATCTGAGTAAAAGTATTGAAAGATGCATTTCACAATTCGAGATTCTAATTCAGGATTCTATAACTGAGAGCTACATATCTGTCTAAAAGCACTTGTCATAACCTGATCAGGAATGGGTTATAAAAGCACAATTTGGATGCAAATCTACTTTCATTTATTAAATAAACCAATGCCAGCTCCGATTACGCTCGTTTAGAAATTTGCAGAACACATTTTGACCTAATAGATCCTATCACGCCTAAATCATAATCCATAAAGATTGATGACGAATCGCATCTGGAAACTTCTTTCATAATTATTTTAAACATTATTGTAGTAATTTTCATCATCAAATCATAAAAATATACATTTATATCAACAATCTTCGAACTAATGAAACTGTTGTATCGGTGCCATTTTCGTCTTTCAACAGTCGTCGTACATTGTATATTGACTCGAGCTGATTTGTTTTATCAACGATCTCTATTAGAGAGAAAGCCCCACCCCATGGTGCTTGTTTAAGTTACTAACAATAACAATTGGGAATGTCATGTAAACAAGAAAAATATCAAATGGTGTAAGCTTATTTAGACTGGCTGACCGTAAGGGTTTACTTGATAACGCGTTAAAAATTGTGCTCGTAAGTGATTGAGAATTTTGCCATCGACCAATATTCGATAAAGAAGAATTGATTTCCCCCGTAAATGTTCATAATTCGTAAATTATTGAGAAATTGCAATAACTATCACAAGCTCTATCAAAGGATGGGAGGCATGTCACACATGGATGACTTTCTGTTGTGCTTTTTAAACCTAAAGGAAGTTTACAGCTGAAATTCATGAATCCTTCCTATCGTATCTTTGTCATTCTCCGTCCTTTTCATGCTGATGATGGTACTTTCAAATTAGGCTATTACCACATTTGCATTTTTGTTCATATTTTAACGTTTTAATTACCTAATAAACTATTGTACTTATTGTACTATTGTACTTATTGTAGCTGTCCTTTTTCACAAAGATGGTGTGAGAAAAATATGTAAAAATTAAGAACTAAATATCCAGAAGCAACTACTTTACAAATGTAATTTCTCTATACATTGCTAACGGTTTCCGTGAAGCAATTGACTCTAAGCACATAATGCCAGTTAATATTAAGATGCTATAATTTAGCTGTAATCAACAAGAGGAATATAAATAACAGTTTTTGTCTATCTTCAATTCTATTTTAAAATGGCTGCCTCATCAGGGATGAACTGAACGTCAGTTTAATTACAACCCGAAAGCCAACATATTGTCTGCTCATAGAAGCAGTGAATGTTGTCGATATGAAACTGATATAGCACTTGTTATCTTTTATAATGATGCTTAAATCTAAGTCTGTGTCCACATTTTAAATAAACTTCTCAATTCAAAGAAAGATGAAAGTCTAGCTGGAGTATAATTCGTTTGTTTTAAAAAAATAGGCCTCGCAATGTCGGACCGTTAGTAGAAATTTTGTTTTTGTGATGACTACTTTATATCAAACCGCAGTTGATAAACGAGAAAATATTTCAAATTTTTTTCATCATGCCTTCATTTTTTAACGTTACCTACGTATACTAGTCAGGATGGATGCTTAAAACGTATAAAATTGGATTTAATTAAATATCAAGTGGCCCTACGTTCTGCGTAACTGGCAATACCAATGCAAAGAAAGTAGCTCTGTCTCAGTACCTTATTTTTATCGGCCTCTTTTTTAAAAGCGCTTACAAATATCTCATTTCAGAAGAACAAATGATGTTCTTTGCATATGCAAGCCTGATGTTTACTCGTTTTCCTGAGTTCCTGCCGTGCCAAGCTGAGAGCGCGACATATGGAAGACCTTCAGTTTTGCCTGTTAGGAGATGAAGTCAGCGTTTTGCTAAAGAGATAATAGACCAATTGGGATATTTGCGTGAAACAAGATGGCAGCGGATTAGCAATTGACTCTTGTACTTCGGAGCTGATTTAGTTCGGGGTATTCTCAAACGCAGTAGTTGCGTATTTTCACATTCGGAACTGAAGAAGATCTTCCTACATTTCAGTGACTGTAAAATATCAGTTGCGATTGTGGTAAGAAAAGGACATGGTCGAAGCAACAATTTCACTGCAGGAATCCCCTCTTAGAAACTAGAGGAATCGCCAATAGCTTGAGTTGCAGCTTGAAGATAGACTGCAAAAGTTTTAAATTCACCGGAAAATCATAACTAAAAGAAGCTAACATTTATCATTTTTGGAACGCAAGCAGTTTACCTTCAATATCTTCCCTTTGATCTACTGCTTACATACTGGCTCATGTAATCTACTGATTGATCTCGTTTATCGTCCAGCATTGTTGCATTCATAGAATCTTGGTCAAAAAGGAAATAGAATAAGGAGTTTACTTCCTTTTAATAGATTTAATGTAAGGAAGTATCAAAGATAACGTTGCAATTTGTATCTGTATTTTACCTACTGTGATCTTTCTGTCATGATGATATCATATCAGTAAATACCAGAACTATACCTGAGAAAACTGGAGGCACCTGTAGGTTTCATGGCCGACAATGAAGTGATTTAGTTCAGTGACATAAAGGTTCATAAGCGCCAAGTCTTTAAGTTCCTTCCACTATCAATGCAGTCTTTTAACAAAATTTTGCAATTATTAACCCAGGATGATAAAAAATGTCACCATCTACTGCTGTTTTCGACTTTTATTACAGAAATAAGATTTTAAAAGTTTGTAGATGGTACCGAATAATAAACCTTCGCAAAGTAGCGGAGACATTTTTGTACGTAAAAGCCTTTTTTTAAAAAAATCGTCAGAATTGAAATTGAGAAAGGAATCAATGAAACTAATGCCCAACTGTGACTGAACATGCAATGCTGCACAGAATCTAACATCTTTTGTAGGAGAATGTTACGTAAAGACTTTACGAACGCAATAGTAGCACATGCTGTCGAACGTGTGCAATAGATTAGCTCTAGAGATCAAAATCACAACAAACACCTTGTTGTAGGAGTCGAGTAGAAATGTGTATCTTGAAATGTGTGATTTACAACAAGCATTATATATGTACAAAGTGAATGATTTAATTTTACATCATAAAGATAGAAAAATTCTTATCCTATGTTTATGAAGTCAAGATTGCCGCGCCTTGGTAAATTTACGTGGGAGGGGTAGCATTCTTGTGTAGTGTCAGATAGGAGTGGCTGAGGCACCACAGGTTTGTGTTTTCAAATCAACCCAAGTGCTCCTCGCACGCAGATCTTAATTCAGTCACAGAACTCAACTAGTTTAAAAGAACTAAGCAAATTGATCCGCTATATTATGCCAACACCAGTCCAAGTCTTCAGCTCTGTTGATACGATAACAACAACTCTCAGAGGATGGTGGCAACCGCACTCACGTCTTTATTTGCTATAAAAGCTGACAATCATGAATAAAATGACGTCATGTCCAGCTTTAAAGCAATTGGAAGAGCATAAGCAAAATAGTAACTCATATGAAATCATTTGGGTTATTCAAAAATGAGAACCTTGGAGCAAATTATCAGGGACTGAGCACAATTCCAACTTTGTCAACAACAGAAAAAATATAGAACGACCTTCGCAATAGAAAAAAAGAAATGTTACCACCGAAATTGGGGGATGTTGTCATCTTGTGACAATTGTCCTGTTGGTAGACTTTCACGCTGCATGATTGCGGTTCCTGAGTCCAAGTCAATAATGTACTTATAATCTCTTTGTTACTCTTTTATTTTTATTTCCAAAGAGTCTCAAACTTGGTCAAACCCTGTTGAGCAGATCAGAATTCAAAGGCGAGCTTCATGCACTACTAGCGCAGCGTAGCCGGGAAGGATGTAGATGGAAAGATGACGCTTCGCCGACGGTAAAATACGCAAACGATTTACAAGAGAGGTTAATTTGCACTGAAGTAAGTTGAAGTGAAGTAACTTGCAGTATTGCTTTGAATATTCAATTCACTTTATTCAATTGTTTTCTTTCATATAAATTGCAGTAATTTTCAACAAATTTCATCTCTTAGTGCAAATGAAACTGAGAGGTATATAAAAAATTCAGATTTATGAAAACGTTAAGTCTGCAGTAGGGACATTTGTCTCCCCATGGAAGACATGCAAGAAACAGACAATTAAAGTAATGAAACCTAAGGGTACAGGTTCAGATTAAATTAACCTGACCCTTCCCGCCTCCGAAGTCAAGTACCACTGACCTTCTTCTATCACTAAATTAAGCATTTAGACAATGAAATCATTAAAACGTATATCTTTGTTGTTATTTACATTTAGTTTATCTACCAAAATATCCTTAATATCTTATGATGACGTATGATCATGTGCATTGCCAATGTAGTAAGTAAGCATTTTGGATTGGTCGAAGGCTCAATCTCTCGCTAGTTTCTCTCCTGTTTCCGTTCCAGGCATGCGGGGTCAGGTAACTTTGAATTTATATTTATTTATGCTTAATGGTTTGAACAAGAAATTGCTTTTTCCTTCTTTTATTTTCTAATGAAAGATTACTCCTGGAGACGCCTTCATATACAGTCTCATCTCATTACGTTGCTTTCACGACTCCTCTGATAAACCATGTTCTCTTTCTCAAAGTTTACTCAAAAGTTCCTATGATAATTTTAGATTGATAAATTTGCCATAGGGAATTTTGAAGGCGCACATAGTGGACCAGGATTCCCACTGATTGGATATCGATCATGATCAATAGAAGGGTAAGCTCATTTACGTAGAAATGGCGATGAATCGAGAAGTATTGAAATTTTTCAAAGGCAGAATCGTAAAAATTGTGAACTTGAATGATAAGTTACTATCAGGACAAACGCGGTGCTATAAGTACCATACAAAAACAAATAGATGTAGGGTGAGCACTCTCCATTAAACCCTGAAAAGAGTATCGTCTTGTACTTGAGTGATAGAATTTTCTCCAAGTAATGAGACCAGCTTGACACGTAGTTACACTTATCGTTACGGCAGAAAGTAAAGGAGCTACTTTCAAAATCTTGTCTTGTCCGGAGTTGTCTTGCCAGTGATCACGTTACAACAATAAGGCAAGGAATGACAATTAGATGGCGTCTACATAAGAAATAAAGCATACCTCCACTTTCTACTTTAACTCCATTTTCTCCTTTGCATCCTCGTTTTCTTTCGTCTTCCCCACAAACACAGAACAGACTTCTTAGTACTGTTATTTCTATTCCATTATATTGTATTTTATTCCAGTCACCTTCCATTTATTCACTGACCATATTTACAGGGGGGGGGGGGGGCTAAGAAGCTGCTGGTCGCTATACTTCTGATACCATATTCTATCAGATTGTAATATTTAGAGGTGTTGCGCCTCGTTTTCATTGCTGTATCCTTTTAAAGCGCATGAATTGGAATGCACCTCACAATATCAGGGCCAAAAATTGGAATGCAGCTATGTTTGGAAAGAATACGCATGTGCCATGTGTGGCTGCTTTCTTTCTCCATTGCAGAGGGAATGGATGAGTAGATGCCATAAACAATAGGCGTAAGCTTTGGGTGAAGGTCGGTTGTACTTGTTTAAAATTAGATGGAAAGAATCCTAAAGTCTTTATTTGATTTGATTTAGATCAACGATACGAGTGTAGTATTCTGTTAGTAGTGTAATCGATGCGCCTCTTACTCTAATGCGCTACTTTGTATTAAACGCTGTCCAAAGTACCTTCCTTAAGTAAGTGTAACTGTCTCCCTCAGACCGGCTCTTACCTTCGTTTGGTTAAACGCCCAGCCTCGTTTCGACATTATGCCTCATTTGGGGGTTTCAGAATGTCCTAAATGGCTTTATAGTTAGTTTATACGACCCTTTATCAGCATCAGAATAACAATGGCGGCTCCAAGTCTAATCTTCAGTTACAAAATAAGTCTGTCCAGTCTGCAAGAGCTATTTTCCTATGGTCATGGAATCAATGTTATTATGTGAATTCAAATCAGGAAGTTTCATCGCAGAAAAAAAGTGTACTTTGCTTTTTCAGTATCAGCATGGGCAACGTCAAGTTCGAATTATCTATCGTGATAGTAGATTCGTTTGTGTTGACGATACGTAAGTTGGTAGGGATCAGTCGGTAATTGTTTTCCCAAGAAATCACTTGGTTTCAAAGTGAAGGATGGCTTGTTAACACAATTAAAATCACCCATGCAGAAAAGACCTTTAGAAGACGCAGAATGAACAATAAACAGCGACTAATTTTTGATCGCACCTTGAAACAACTGAGGTCTCTATTCGAACGAGCACAGTTCATTGGAGTCTGACTGATTCACCTTTCTCCGTCATCACCCGTAGGTCACAACAAATTTCTTCAGGAGTCAGACTTCCTTGACTTTACCATAGCCGAGTCAATTAAAGTGAACCGTGCATTGTTTGCTGAACTGATAACTGCACTTCAGGTCTAATTTAAAATTGTGTCAAAATACTGCGGTTAGGCAAAAGAGGGAAAAGTGCAGGGATTCGAAAAAAGCCGCAAGTATGCGGTTAAGACAGTTTCGGTCCTCAAATTTCTCCAATTATATCTAAAATCAAAATCAGATACAAACTGTTTTGGAAGGAGGAGACCAATTGAACGAAGACCTTACTTATACTTGTAGACATGTCCTGCTTGTTATTAACGATGACGTTTCTAACAGCGACGATTTTCAGACAGTGGAAAGAATAGTGCGGCCAAACAAACAAATGGGACGACTGGTGAAACTCTATCATTTGAATAAGTTTGTTTTGATCAAAACTGTGAGATTCAGACAGTCCCTGGAAGATCCCATTGCAAGAGCGCAGCGGGTCCTTTGATATACATTAGGTCATCTACCTTTATACATGAACTGGACTGACCGGTCCAAACATATGGGTGTAGATCCTGCATCAGATAATCCAGTTTTCTCAGGTCCATTTCCCGCTTTCTTTCCTAAGTGATAAGATAGCAGATGTGGTCATTTACATCTTATTAACGCCAAACTGTGGTTTATAGGCGATGTGGAATCACAAGGCGCGCTTCTAGTTATCGCCCTTCACGTCAAGCTATAGGAAAATACGTTGCGGTAACTTGTTGGTGAACTATTAGCTTCAATACAATAGGACAAACCAGTATGTTATAAAATATTAACTACGCAAGTTGTCACCCGAATTGACATTGTATGAACTTAGAGCTTACTATAGAATTGAACAGCCCTCGTTTGTTGTTCGCATAATTTTTGTCTCAGAAACGACCTAAAGCTCTAGATCTGGTGTATACCTAGACACGTTGTTGTTTTTTATCGAGTTGGCTGATATAAACGCTACATGTTTTGGATTTAAGATTTCTTTCCCACACATGTCATAACAAAATCAGGAAATTGTGATATCCTTTTGCGATGCGCTGAAAGAAAATCAAGTCAATGCATCAACAGAAAGGGTTTTACATTCAACTAACAATTGCTTTAGAAACCTCGAGTACAATTAATAGAATAGAACTTTTGAAAGCGCCGATAAGGGTCTAATCTATCTTGTGGAAGAAGGAAAAATCGAGGATCGAATTGTAACCGGCTGCTTAATTTTTTTTCTCCTGACGATAACCCGTCTGATAACCACACGGCGATCAACGAATGTATAGCAAACACTATCTTCGCAAACCTAAAACCACTTGTAACTAAGTGCTAATTATTTGACAGAGTTTCTTAGCTAAAATAACAGAAACGCCTCTTAACGTGCTCATCACCGCAACCATTCATCAAAACATGACAAATTTGTTAGATTTTGAGTCATGATCTGGCAGATTACAGATAGCTTAACCCAAATCTTAAGCAGTAGAAAAGAAATGAAGTGAAGAAAACTTAGTCACTGATGCAAGACTACTGTCTTGTAACTTTCACGGTTTTCATCAACGCAACCGTGAACAAACAATTCACTGACGGAAAAAAGCTCTGACTTATAAGTTAAATGACCAATTATCAAATAGCACTTGTAATCAATAGACGTGTTAATTGTACAAGTCGGCAAACCAGTCTCATTAAGGGCTGTTCGAAATGTCGAGTGTGGGTGCCCATAGCGTGTAATTGTAGCCACAAACGGAACAATGTGCCCATGTTCTGTAACAAACGACTTTTAACCAAATTCAAGTAAATTCCTCTTGAAAACTGTAACGTGCATATTTGTATGTGCCCCCACTTCATCTGTGGCTCAAATAGATCATGAAGAAATAAACCTCTTGAGTTTGCACCAGTTGAGTTCATTGCTATTCAATTGACATGTGTGAATAAAGCCATGGCGGGTTGATTCTAAACTGTTCTTCACAATGTAATCATGCTTGATGGACGACCTGCTGAACAAAATGAGCACTTGCCTGAGAGTGTGTTTATTTTATGTTTATCACCTCAGAAGTTACATTACTCACATGATAGGAGCGGGTGTTTAGATTAAATGGATATGGAAGTGATGCTGGTATACTTCTGGCTAGACATCTTCTAAATTCTGCTATCACGCAGTGGCCAAATACTTGCCTTTGATCCAGTACAGTAAATTGTCAGTACACTAACAAGAATTGAAGTTCAAAACAATAACCAGAGCGAGATGCCTTGAGAAATAAGCTAGTTTTTTTTACATAAACCTAACGTGTTAACAGACGTTTGCTTAATGATTATGTTACCGTCAGCAGGACGATTTTGCTTGTTGCACAGTGTTGATGTATTAAGCACTGTAGCATTCAGCATAAGACTTTCACGTACTAAAAATATATACACTTCTATATATACATATGCATACTTTATGGTAGTGAGTATCCAATGGATGACCGCATGTAGAGTTGATCAAGAGAGAAGGAGCAAATGGAGCACATTTGAATTCTTTGCGTGGAGTTTAGCTGTACCTCTTCCTATCAGATAACTATATATATCCTATATCTACATGAGCTGTTTTTACTCTTTATAAATATAAGGAAGCAACACAGTACGGTTCAAGGAGAAGAATATATATATATATTATATATCAAGCTTGTATATTTATGTCTATATATAACTTTTATCTATAACATGTATATCTATATATACATATCTCTCTCTCTCTCTCTCTCTCTCTCTCTCTATATATATATATATATATATATATATATATATATATATATATATAT
>JAAAKL020005908.1:0-18679 GCA_010016065.2 Carybdea cf. marsupialis auct. non (Linnaeus, 1758)
CTGGTGTATAATTTACGGTGTTTAAGAACTGAAAGGCAAAGAAACATAAATGATGAATCGTGAATTTATGGACTTCGGCAAAAAATCGATTTAAATCAAAAACATCTGATTTTTTTGATCTTTTTAAAAAAATCACTGATTTCGCCAACCCTGACACTACATAATACTATGAATTACCAATGTTTTGAAATTTTGGTATTATTTATGGGATACCTTTTACTCCAACATCTCCAGAATCAGGTGGTAATGAGAGATCTAGTGATAATTCTCTTAAGTTGATCTCTTTCCCTTCAATATAGAAAACATGAAGATTTGTGTCTTTGGGACTGAGAGATTTGAAATGTGCTAACTCCATCCCACCATGGCCATACACCTGCTACATAAAAGGAAGAAAGGCACATTTTTAGACCTCAACACAAATATGTTTTTAAAGATTTCAAGGTAACAGCACCATATGAACAACTGTTATGAAACAACATATGCTGTGCTAAAAGGGTGTTCTTGTCAGTAAATCTTCATGTTACATCTAAGCCACCAGCTTCAATATTTTGCTAGAAAAAAAGCACCAGCCTGCAAAGAAAACTGCATACATAGGCACATACTCACACACACATACATTCACACACACACACATACACACACCTACACACATATGCATGATAGATATATAGATATGGATATATATCCATCAATATATGTACTCAATCTGCATACAGAACTGTTTTGCCCTTTGTGGGCTCATCAGTGTAGAACAGAGTGTTGAGACTGAATTCTAGCTAGCAAAGCTATTGAAAGAATTCATATGGTACCATGCCAGAGTTCTCAAACTGCACAAGCACAGTAAGCAATGCACAAAGCAACAGCAATGGTACCGTCTCAAGCTGAGAGTGACCTAACATAAGCTTGGGAGCAAAATACTCCATCAATATATACATATGTATACATCCATTTACAGAAAAACACTAGAGTAAGCCTTAGCTTTCTGAAACTCCTTTCATTCTTCAAAGTATACCTCAGGGACTAGCAGATCTACACCTATAAAAATTTTGACTCAACAATGCCTCATCTTCTCATCTTTCCTTTATATTGGCATATAATCTCAATCTCCTTAATATAAGTACAACATCCAGGTTTTCCACTCCTCATCTCTCTGCCTATTTCTTATGTCTGATTCAGTTGTACCCTATTACTCAAATACTGGACAACTATATTCTTTGACATATCTACCACCTATATTGAAAGCTTTTGCAGTGACTGTACTATGCTACGTGGTTTTATCTTTGCAACTTCTTTTTTCTTTTTACTTATAGATCAAGTATGGACTTACACAAAGATGAATTATATGATTGATACCTCATGTGATCCCCAATATCACCCTTGAATAATTCTTCAGCTGTCAGTACCACATTGATACTATTAACATGTGTAACATGCATGACATACAAATGAACTCACAAAAGCCCATACAGTCTTGAATACAAAACATCTCATAATAGGATGTACATGAAACCTAATAGAGTTCTAACTTGCAGACTAAAAAATCGATAATAATCATGTATGTACTAATTTCAGTTTGCAATGGAGCTACACACCATAGCCTAGTGGATGAGTTCCTGGTCTTCTGATCAAGAAGGTCAAGAAGGTCAGGGGTTCAATCCAAGGAAGGTCAATTGGTGAAGTTAGGAAGGGCATTGGGTCTAAAAGTGCTCTATGTTCCAAACAACTCCTCAAAAGTGAGTTGGATCTGCCTCATGCAAAATGTGAGATAAGGTATGTTAAAGGGAAAAAGAAGGAAGTCACTCGCAGCAGTGATTTTAACTCCAAACTACATGTAATAATATCTTACATTAACAATCACTTTAAAAACTATGTATTTTGTAATACATAGTTTTTACTATTTTCAATACCTTGCTGTCCTACAATACACCTACAATACTCACAAAATACAATACAATACTCGCATCATCCAATTACACCTCAGATTAAGCATGTACCTCAACATTTGCCCACTTGAGTCCTTTGTTGAAATCTTCCACTGTTAAATATCTTCGCTTACTGTGCTTCATAAATCTAATAGCATTCTATAAATAAAGGAATTTAGGAAAACTCTATGATGCTTGTTTGAAATACAAAGCTTTGGTCAAGAAGCTATCACTTACCAGTAATCATAATTAAAACTATAAAACATCACTCTGACATTGTAAAACTCCAATACCCACTCTCAAATTTCTCGTTGTAGTCACTTGACTAAGCCCTCATATAAAATGGCAATCCAAATAACCTAGGGTTGCTCTCAGATACCAAACACAAAGCAACCTTAGAGTCTCTACAAAAAAAGGAATCAGTTATAAAATAGTTAGAAATCTATAAAGTTAGCAAATTAGTTGCATAGAAATAATATGATACTGCCAGCAACTATACATGTGTATGAAAACTTTATGGAAGTCCTCTACCACCTTTTAAGGTCAAATTTGAAACTATCCTACACATAGATTGTCTTCAAATCTTGCATTCAAATATGCATTAAAATAATATTTTATCTGTTGATGTACACAAGCATCTTGAGCAAGAGTACCTTGAGACTCAACCTGAGATCTCAAAGTGACTCTGATGTGCCCAATTTTTTTCACCCATTACTCTCTATATGATAAACATGTGCCTATTTCTTGGCCAAAATTCCCAAGGATTTCTATGTTGTTATTCTTTTAAAAATGCTGATAAATGTGTCTGTTTTGACTCTCCGGAGTGTGCACAATCTTTTGCACTAACATTTGCAAACAAATGTCTTTGAAAAGTAAAACAGTATGTATGCATATGCATATGCATACCTGACATTTAAATGACTGGGTAGATTTCATGAGGTCTTGCAGGATCACTTATATCAGAAAAGACCTGGTCTTCTACTTTTTGAGATACTGGTCTTCAAGTTTTTGAGATATATTCATCACTGGTCTTCTAAACATTGACTTTTTAGAATATAAAAATCTCTAGAAATATGTGATCAGGATTTTTCAAATGAGCAATCCAATTTCTGATGACTTAGAACTACAAGAAACTTCAGGAACAGTATGCTACGTGTTAGGATAATGAGGGGGCTAGGGTAAGGAGTGGGGTTAGACTTAGGGTAGGTTGTCAGGCTAGTGATGAGAAGAGGTGACTACAATATTTTTATCAATTAGCCCCCATTACAGATCAATGATAGATAAGATGCTGAATGTGCAAAACATAAAAATTTTAAAATATCTTGGCATAAATCCAGACTAATAAAGTTAGAAACTCAATGGAGGTGAAAGCAAGAAACTCAGAATGGAAATGAAGATAAATTCAGACTAGTCCACAAAAGTTGTTGAAACTGTTTTCTTTCAGGGGCTTCCAATTAAAATTTGTATCACCTGAACATTTGACCAACTGTATATAACGAGTTGGCCTAATCATCATCTTGATTGTATGATTACTGAGTATGATAATTTTCACTCCCTATGAATTAAAATGTGACAAAAATTACTGAAAAGAAAATTGGATGTACATTTCACACCCTTTTCCAAATGTTGCTTTTATTTAGCAAAGGCAGAAAAACTACTGACTATAATGAAAGCAACAGAAATGAATACTTGATGCTGGCAAAATGAAAAGATGATAAAATTATTGTAGAACAAAGCAATTTTTCATGGTAAAATCTTTCAAATTAAAGGTGAGATATTCAAACTTCTGTTGAGAGTGTCACTTTTCATAGGCTTTTGATTGGTACATGATTCCAGTAGATTAAGCATGTAAATTTATAAAATTTCTATATACTGTTGCTTGAGTTATGCTGGAAGATCACCACAAATTACTTGGGAACTAATGATGGATAGCCTTGTTTACATGACATATTTTCCTGTAAAAATGTAGACAAACTAATGGCCCGGGTCTGCTGTTAACTTCACTACTCCTATCTAATAAGGACTTGATCTTTGCTTAAAGAGCCCATCAGCTTAGCACATTAATCATTGTTCACTAGGAAGTGTTGCAGGAGGGCATGGAATATTATGTGGGGCATAATAACACTTGTACATGCCTCATATATTTTAAGCTAGTATACTCTCCTGCCAAGAGTGGTTAGTGCACATCTCACACGTAGCCCACCAACCTATCAGTAACTCTAACAGCAATGAATGCAGTAGGCCTATTTGCACACATAGTTGAGTAGGCCCCTAGCTCTCCTTGGTGCTAGTGTAGTATTACACTCCCTACACATTTCAGAAAATTCACATTTTTTAGCTTCAATAAATGGATTTTAGAATATTTGTATTACAAAAGAATCACATGTAGCATAGATATATTCTATAGTAGGCCATATTTGATTGCCATATAGTAAAGCAATGTTGGTGGTTGCATCTATGATTACAAAGTTGATTAGTAAACATTGAAAACATGATATGATGTTATGATATTATACAGATCAAATACTTCATTTAATATACCACAATATACATTCATTTGCAGGAAGTAAACACTGGAAAATGAGGAATGATGTGTTACTTTAAAATTTGTAAGTAAATGAATTTACATACAATATGTTACCGTTGCTTAGCAATAAGGGGACGGCTGACGATTATGATAGTGCATCTGCATTCCTTAGCGATACTATTTCACCATTGATAGAAAAATTTGTACTTTTACAACCATTGTAGCATTACGTGGATAGAGATGTACTTGCCTACAATTCAAACAAATGTTACTCATTTATGCATACTTGATCACAGTACTCGCAGAATCCTAGATGGAAAGCCTTCCCAATTTTAACAAGCTACGTGTATGCACGTGCATGCACGTTTACCGTGCGCAGTAGACTTGACGGCCGTATATGCACATGTACTGACAGGCACGACCATGAATAGGCCCTGTAATATATCAAGATTACAAATAGTTAACTTTATTAACATAATTTAAATATTGCAATATTAATAACTCTTATATGTAATATAAATGTTTTATATAGTCGTAAGCTACGTGATATTCAGTTATAATTTAAGCTCAACAATGATTATTTTCTAAAATCCGTAGGGGAGGGGAGTACTACCAGTATACTCTATCACCGTCTCCTCTATATAGTAGACTTGACGTACAATATCTTTATACCGTATACGGTAAATAAATGTTTTCTTACGCACATGTAAATCAATCAATGATAGTACCGTACTTATAATATTATATGTCCATGACTCCACAGGACTTGTACAAGAAAGTGGATTTTCCTGATATTAAGGTCTACTAATGAATCCGACACTGGTCTTTTTGATAAAATGAATCCGACGCTGAAACTAAAACGAGTAGGTCTATATTAGTACACAGTGTTGCCCAGATCTGTAGGCTATTAGCGCTTGCTCACGGTGTCAGGGCCAACTGTCACTCCTATCAATATACAAAATACAAAATGAACTTAATACCTGTACTGCCTCCCTCAGGCGATACGTCGCATCCTCTGCTAAATTTTCAGCAACATCGTCACCGATGGTTTTTCCAAGTATCCCAATCGACTCCGCGTAGACTTCTATGCTGCGTTTTGGGATAACTGAAAAGCGTGTGCTGTCTTGGTTACTCATATTAAGACAGAAATTGATTGTTTATAGACTGCTAACATTTTCTTGCTAACGTAAACTACTCCTCAGATGTACTTTCCTATCCATTGCTGTGGACTCTACACTTACAAACAAAATACCGATAGGTTATACACTAAGAGTGCTCACTTTCCGTGTCTGTCGAAAATTTACATTCAGACATTTCTATTAAGTCTCGTTTCAAAGTGTGTCCAGAAAGAGGTGCTTAACTTTCATGACAACTTTCTGAATTGGATCAAAAAAGGCCGATAGAATGGGGTCGCGAAAGCATCGTGGGTAGATAGCGTCACAATGAGTGATGTTGTCGAAATTGCAGGGGGAAAACTGGCGTAGGAATAGGACGTGGTCATACGTCATTACTAAGCTGCTCGTAATAAACAGCTCAACGTAGAATTCAACACTATTGCAAAATCACCGCTTACGAGTTCCGATTAAAGATTTGGAACACTTTTTCTTAGCCAAAGAATAGTGCGTGACCATCGAAGTCACATAGTGTAATTTTCAATTCATTTTTACTCGATACGTGCCGAATATTAGCATTGATTGTAAGTTGTTCTTTCCTTTCTTAAGTAGGCTTCGTGTTGTAGACACGGGCTCTGTCAGGTATCGTAACATATATATCCACGAGTAATACTAGTTCGCAGGTTAGTTCTCAGTTCAGACGAAAGACAGACTGCCTGAAACCAAAAGGTAATGTTGAGATTAGTCATTTGTTATTGCGTATCTTAGATTTATGTGGTAAACTTGTTATCTTAAAAATTAGGCATCATACCGTAGTTTTACCTGTATCAGAATTTAATGTTAGTTACTTCTATTGCCTGCAGATTCAAATCGAGTGCGAGACGTTATGGTATTTCGTGAAATCGATATGTCGACAAAGAGAATCTGCTAGGTGAACTCGGGTTAAGATGGCAGTCCGATGGTGAATTGTTGTTGTTTTTGTTGTTGTTGTTCTTGGAACACCCCGATCGAAGAGTGAGTATTTGGTAGCAAAAAATAAGCAATTTCATTCCGACTTGTCAAGTAACCGAATAAGCTGAATTGTTGCAAGATTTATAACAGAAAAATCTTCGCACGATGGCGTCTGACTGGACTTCGTGCGAAGAATTTATGTGATAAATCTTCCTCTTTATTTATAGATGTCCATACATAATGTCTCTGTTAGAATTCAGTGTACTGCTCGTCTTTGATGATGGAGCAAGATGTTCCGAAACGTCAGACAAATAACACGTTATCATTTCTAATTTTTTCTTCGTTTTTGTTTCTCTTTTAAAATTGCATAGAATAGCTAGACCATTATTGTGCTTACAAGCTTCCTCTGAGCTTCCTCAGACCCTCCTCGGAGTAAAAAATACTTAGAATGGAACACGAAAAGTGAGGATGAAAGTTACGTAAGTGACCCAAACATTCACGGTCTGAGCTTTACCAACTGAGCCAGGTTAACCCAGACCCGCAGCTTGCAGTGCATTGTAGGGGGAGTTACAGTTCCTTTATTTGATAATAATTTCCATCACGAAAGAACCGACTGATACACAAAATCAACTGTAATCGAATACAGAGTCGATATATTATTGAATAGCAGAAGTCGCATCGCAATCAATGGAAGGTTATTAATCTGTCAAAAGAATAGTCTATTGCTTAAGGTTTCTCATGTGAAAAATTGAATAACAGTCATACCTGTAGGATGTCGATTGCGCAAATACGACTGTCGAGAGCCAGCGTAGTGGCCAACAGGGTGAAAGGGACCCTCCTGTCTGCACTGTGAACAGGACCAATAGATTTCTTTATACATTTAACCCTTATGAGAATTCTTCCAGGGCCAACCTATTGCTTAAGGTACCACCCTCCTACCTCCTTATCGATTGTGCTAACCCAAATTACCATAACTTGTACTGGATATGTAATTATTGGCATAATGGCATTTCAAGTTCGATAATTCAGCCTTGATGCCAAAAATGGGGAAAAGACTAGAAACGACTGTTCGTCCTCTAGTAAGCAGAAGTACTAGCAAGCTCATGCTGAAAAATAGGTTCGTTACAAATAAGGCGTGTGATTGCTTTAGGCGGCTTTGGTGTCATGAGAAAAATCTATTGTTTCCGATGATTTTTATACCTTAATCAAAGGCATATAGCGAGATGAAATCACCACATCTCCTCTTTGAAATCAAAAGTTTTCCTTGCTAAGCACATGCAAGTAATTATATAATATTACAGCATTAAAAATTACCTTTGAGCTCTTCAAGACTTTTGTACTCTTGCACGTAATTCTGATATTTTATTATTTGATTGGCTTAAAAAACCGCAAACTAAAAGCAAGCGATAAGAATAAAAAGTTTCATTGGGCAGAACATAGAGAAAAAAGTATCGGAAGAAGATAAGCATCATGACCTATATCGGAAAGGAAAACTTTCGGACTTAGCAGTTGCTATGACGAAGAGCAAAATTTAAGGCATTTGTGATAAGAAAAACTTTCAATTTTCTGCAGAACATGATCTCTGCTCAAACTAAAATCCCTTCCAATATCGTTTTAGTGCTTTACTCCCTGCTCTAGGTCCTATCACGTTGTCTTGTAGTAGTAAATCGAGGTTTCAAAACCCAGAAAGTAAAAGATTTATTTACAGTGTGTTTATGAGTAGTAAAGTGCCCGGCAATTCTAATAGAGACATATCGTCAAATAAACCAAAGTTTATTGAGTCTAAAAACTGTGAATAGAAAAGTATTTTGATTGTTGAAATTCCCTGCTTCCTACTCAAGAGGATTTTCAAAACATGACGGTTTGTTGCCCAGATGCTTTTTTTACACCCAATCGATTTCTGGATTCTGTTACGATTGACAAAACAGCACTAAATTCAGACTTGGGTTAGATACGCCATAAATGGGTGTGCACAGTTGGAGTTTTTCCGCTAAGTCTTGGAACATGAATAAAGTTCAAAGTTACGCCACACCAAGCCACACCACGCCAAGATTGAAATTAAGGATGCATCCTTAGAGGGGAGAGGGGTAGGAAAATTTAAAATTCTATTTACGATAACACCTATTCAGGCTTATTTCTGGTTATTTTCGCATTCTGCTATCCTTAACTTATTGAATATCAGACAATTAAATTCTTCTAACAGTTCATGGGGGCCGATATGGCTTAATGAACTCTCCCCTATATACGCTATAGCTATATTTTAAGAACAATATTTGAAAAGATGAGTTTAAACGGGGGTTCAATGGTTACAATGAAACGAAAATGTTATATCCTTCATGATCATAATCTCAAAAAAAAAGGATTATGGCAAGTTACAGGATCATAATCCTTTTACGTTAGTTGTCAATTAATACTCCAGCTGTCATTGACGATGGAAAGAAATATTAGCAAATAACCAAGTATATGTGAAATACTCATCACTTGACGAAACTCATCTTTATAAACTTATAAAAGACTGGGTTTTTTTTATGTAACATACCCATGGAACCCCGGCTGTGAAAGGACCTGGCATGCCATTTCTACTTAAATCAAACATCACAAGCATGTATACAAAATACTTTCTCTTCGTCGGTAGAGTAGGATATCTTTTTTTGATCGTGGAAGATTCTCTGTGGTCGGGAAACAGAATTTGATTGTGAGAAAGCACTATTGAAATTGTGGTATTAAAACAATGATAGGAAATGACGTTCTTGGATACTCATTCTAGGTTTTGTCAGATTGTGTCGGCTGTTATCATTTTAACTTGTGAACCAAACCTTGAGTTTCATTCCCTTGACGTCAATAAATGCTTGTAAGGTGACCTACTTCAGATTCATTGAAACAACTCGGAGGGATCATTGGAGTAGTTTCCACATGTTTGGTAATTGTATCAACTAATCAATTCAAAAATCAATCTTTCGGAATTTCATTTGCTTTGGTCAACAGTGATACGTTAAGCTTTCCTAGATTCTTATTGTTACAAAATTGAACAAGGGTGAGCCTCGGGCAACGACTGCATAACCTTATGTACAGCTGTTTCCGATTCTGTGAAAATAAATGACCAATCCACACGGTCTTCTTTCCCCTCAATTGTCTGTGGTTAATGTTGGTGTTGACAGTCTGAAGTCATCGTTTTTAATTTGCGGAAGTTACCAAATAGAAACTATTGGATTCAACAAATGAATGAGTCATTTTGAACAGGCAAGGCATATTGTCAGGTTGAACAGCATTTTTAAGATGATACTGATCAATACTGCAAATTAGAACAAGAAAGAAACATACTACTCACGGCGGGAAAGAATGTGATTTTCCAGAAACACACGCAGTTATATATGATAGCTATTTTAACTCTATTACATATACAGACGTCCTAATAAAATGTCTAAAATAAATGTAAATCGATTATGCAATCTCTTTTGCTGCAGATTCTTGGTTCCAATTTGTTAATGTATATAGCTCCATAACTGAGTAAAGAAAATCACATCGAGGCCGATGTAACACTGAGAAACAACTGAATAAAAAACTATCATGGCAGTCGAAACCAAAAAATAGATTTTGTCTAATAGCGGAACTGTACAAAGCTCTCCTTCTAAAAGAACTAGATGATCGTAAGGAAGGAATGCGACGAGACTTCTTCTTCTTTTTAGAATTATTTGGGGTAAATGCTGTTGGAGCAACAGTAGCATTAAACCCTAATCAGATTAAATTTGTTCGATATTTTAAGGAATTTGTGGCGGGGAGAGGCCTGTAGGCCCGCTTCTATTTAAATACCAATAACTTAGGGAACGTTTGCTACTATGTTGTTTAAAAGCCAAATAAAAAATTAGTTTGTTTTTTGAAATTGAATGTAATAAATGTAAAATAAACTTGATCTTATAGGTTTAAAGACAAAAATATAGAATTTTAACGTGAAGTTTACCAGATTTCTGTCAAAGAATCACTTTCATTTATGTGTTACATAAACATTTCCTGTTCTTCGTAGATGATTGTTCGTAGGGGCGTGTGTAATTATGATGTCATCATTATCAAATTTTGAAATTTATTTTTAGAAAATAAATCTGAACCAAAAGCCAGAAAGTTTTAAAAAGATTCGATTGGAATAGATTCCAAATTGCTCATTGAAAATCTGGGAGATTGTTTTACCTTATTTAACACTTAACTATTTGAAGCCCTAAGATCAGAAAATAAAACGATAAGGATACAAAGTTTAGACATGATTTGGTATGAAAATCCTTTAAACAGAGTCTCTATACTGTAGCACAGCAGGACATTTTGACACAAAAGGTCTCCTTCAGAAAGTACAGACCTCCTACCTGGTAACATAACAAACGACGAAGAAAACCCAAAGCGCTTTGCCAGCTGTAATCCTGATGTAATGGGGACAGGGCTACTTGCCAGCTTTATCATTGCAATATTACGTTCTGATATTTCCTATAAGGACACTCCGATATATTTGAAAAGCATTCAAACTGATCGGTTTAGCGTCCTCAATCTGCCTCTTGACTTCCCTTCCTATATGAAGTGAAAGGCATAGTTGAGGACAAGTGTTTGCTAAGTCAAGTAGAAATAGAAGGTCTCAGATAGAAGCCACAAAGCGTGATAAATTAGGAATGCTTATTCTCTGAAAATGACATGTCTGTTTTTCAACTCAAACAATATCAACTGTGGTCTTTGAACATGATCTACAAGAAGCTGTTGTAATAAGTCAGCCTACAAGTTAGCAACAGATACGCTTGGCTTGCAAATGGAGATACCAGCTTCTAATCGATGAGGGATTAGAAAACAAAGAGCTTTTGGAATGATAACAACATCACCTATCTCTGCTTACCACGTGAAGTAAACGTTCTCATATCCTTAAGTTATCAAAGTTTACCGTCTCTCTTTCTAGAACTAGTTACGTTGATGGAGCTTTAAGACTAATGATACCGTAACATCGGTTGATCTGAGGACAATGATTACATACATTTGGAATGGGATTCTGATTTACATGTTAACTCTGAGACTTTCTTGGATACATGGCCATCCACAATGCCTAGATTTTTATCCCCCATTTAAGTCACACGACAAGTTAAACTTCTGTGATGCAAATGCTGCTTATGGTTGCTGCGGAAAGCGAGAAGATGAAAGGTTGCAAGATGAATACATTTCATATCGTGAAGGATTGAATCAAAGCACCTTGCAACAATGTGATGATTTCATCAAAGGTATCATATGTGCGGAGTGTCATCCGTTTGCAGCCCATATTTTCGATGCCGAAAACCCTTACGTGTTTGAGAAATTTGGAATAAAGAAACGTAATGAGGTTTTCCCAGGACTTTGTAAACGATATTGTCGGAAGATGTTCGAGTCTTGTCGTGAAGTCATAGAAATGAAAGCAAGGAGTCAAAAATTTATGAACTTTGTTTCAAACGCAACAGTGGAAGCCTTTTGCTCGTGGGCAGAACTTTCCGACACAGATTACTGCTTTCCAAAAATAAACAAGGAAAGAAACATGAAGCGGAGATTTCCTGCTCAGCCGAAGGACATTGTTACGCTCTGTCTAAAGGATTTCCAACATAATTTAAAGAATCCTCTTGCTGGTGTTCATTCAAATGATGAATCTCATCGATTTTTCATTGGCGAACAACGAGGGATAGTATACGTTGTACTAGCTGATGGCAGAAGGCTGCACACTCCATTTCTAAACATTACAGACCGCATTTTAAATTCCGGCAGTAGCTGGGACGAACGGGGGTTTCTTGGATTAGTTTTCCATCCTAACTTCAAATATAACGGACGCTTCTTTGTTTACTATTCATACATTGGTGATCCCAATGGAGATGACAAGTCAAAAGGTATGTTTTGAAGAAATAATTACACGAGCTGATAAATTGGGATAATGAAAGAATTACAAAATGTATGTCTCACGCCAAGGGTATTGAAAAGGAGGGGCAAATTTATCAGAGCAAGGATCCTTTATAATCAGCATAAAGGATATCTGGAACAACAACAAACGGGAAGGGAAGGCTCGGCCCATACAACCTCCCCGGCTTTGGGGGGTCTGAAATGTAACAAAACGTCTCTATGGTATGTATTTCAATAGCACAAATCCATCTATAAATGTCAATAATTGTCAGGTGAAGGCAACTGCAGTGTGTAAAACTTTTAAGTGCATAAAAGCTGATAAATTGCCACTTTCTTATCTCAATATGGATTCTGGTGAGGTTAACATTCGGGCCTTTTTTGTTAAGAAAGATCTAGAACTCGCCAATCCAGCTAACCAACTACGTGTATAGACAAACGTAAAACAATCACAGAAAGCGCATTGGCCCAATTTTCAAAGGAACGATTACCATTACAATTCTTGTTACTGAACTATCGAGTATCTTCGTAGATATACATGTGACCTTTAAGACAGAACCTCCGCATCATGAAATCAAAACAACGAGTTCTTAAAGCATGGTCACTTTTCGGACGTAAGCATCGATATATGCGTCAGCTGTTCTTGAAGATCATGCCGTGAGATTTTTGGTAGTAGTCACTCTTTCACAATTTTCATTTCTTTATTGAGGCTCTTCTCAGGCCTTTTATTGAGAATGTAACGATCCTGTAATAGTTTATTGTTAGGCCTGAAAGGGTGATTATCTTACGGTAGCGACAGATAAACGTCAGACCTTTCAGTGTTTTCTTAAAAGTATGTAGGATACGAGAGCTATTTTCTTATAAATAGTTTCATATGGATACAAGTAGACCCACTCAACTTTTCCCCTTTATAAAATTGTATGAATGATTATTTCAGTTTCACATCCTGATACGATTTGGAATAATTTATCAATAGCTGCCCGATCGTTGCCCTTCTTAAATGACGCGCTATTTGTCAGTTAACTCCCGATAACAATTTATTGAAAATATGGTGATTTATCAATGTGGTGACCATGGTTTCCACTGGAAGTAATATGTATTCTAAGTTGAAAACTGAAGCTGTTAGGTGATGTTTTGCACACAATTCTCAATCTGACAAGTGGTGCGCGCAACAAACATAAAAAGTAGCTTCACACTGAAGTTTATTGTTGATATCCTCGTCTACTTAATTATTCAATTTTCAGTGTGACGATTGACTAAAACCAAATAACGATAAGCCTAGTTTAAGACGTGTAGAACAAATACAAAAACTACATATACCATCAACTGAGTATACCTATTGATAGAAACAGCATGATGCATCAATCCCAAAACTCAGTTGAGCATCTGAGCGTAATGATGAAGTAAACATACCGACAATAAGTACATACACTAAGGATAACTAGTCCTAAATTAACTTGACATTTTACTAATATCTAATAAGAAATATAAAATATCTTACAGTATTTGGTATTTCGTCATGACGGTTAAGACAGTACACTTCATTGACAAAGATGATATGTCCTCGTATCTAAGAAGTGCTTCAGCACATGACTTGCCATGTTTAACCTAAAACGCTCTATACCTAGTCCAGTCTATCTTGAGACAGCTGTGTGAGAGCAATAAAGTCGTAAAAAAGGTCTAAAGTCAAAACAAAGGATGACCAGACTTACAACGAAAGCGACAGGACATAAATCAAGGAACAAGCAGCACGAGATGAAAGTTCTAAAATAATTCCAAAACGGTAGAATCGTGACGAACTCGTAGCTATGGTAACGGCACATATTTTTAATAAGGATTATAAATGTTCAAATTATAAGTTAAAATAAAAGAGATTTTCTTCTATTTTACGCATGACGTCCATTGATTGCAATCCTCAATTTAAAACGTTACCATTTGTAGATGCGTTTAAAAACTTTTAAAAATACACATAAATTCTTTTCCTGTAGCAAGATGCAAGTTCTAGACGAGTAAGATATCCTCTTAGGAGAAGAACGCAGAAGATAAGGTTAGACCACTCTCGAACTTATTGACAAGTAAAAGCCGTATGTTTAACATAAATACTGCAGTTTTCTGATTTCTAGTCAATTTTAGTGGATTCTGTAGACGGCTGACAACCAACTATTTTTAAAATGGATGAATTGACAGAAAGTCATTGTATAAAGACAAACATCAAGAAGATGGAAAACACGAAGATTACGAGAAGTATTTCTACAATCAATATACCAAAAAATAGTGAGAGACTCCGAGAATGATGGAAGCTTCAATACCCATCTATAATTTTGTGTGAGTCTGGAAGTAAAATAATGGAGAGATCGGAATTGGTTTGAGCGGGGGTGTAATTTTGAAGAGGAGCAGGAATTCTTGATATGCCGCCTAAAAATGAATTTAGGGGGAAAATTACATAGTTCCAGGCTCTGAGAATGCTATGATATACTTGAGACATGTCTGTAAATGTGCGTTAAACATTCACAAAATATGTAATTATAGTCTTTATTATCATCAAGAATGTGGATTCACTGCAACAAGCTACTTATCCTGGCTACATGGTTTCCGTTACTTCGTTCATAAACAGTTCTAATACGTTTTGTAGCAAGTCGATAATGTGGCGTAGCTAGTTCTGATTGGACCTTAGTGATGGGGCAAACCCGAGCCAATATTGTTCCAAAAACGAATATCCTGTCTAATCCGCAATATGCATAAAAACATTTAGTTCTGCGATTCTCCATACGCACAAGCCTATATAACATAATTGAATTATAGGTTTCTGACATAATGAGATCATTACGTCTTAAAATATTCAGACATTGCCTTTAGCTATGTATTTAGTGACTGGCATTTAATTAAGTTTCCATCCTCTTGCAACAGTTTGGATGCTTCACTGATTTTCTATATCTTCAAGTCAAGACTAGGACCAAAAAACGTGTCGTCATGCACAAATCAGAGGTAGAGATGTCAATGTCTTTCTCAAACCCAGGTTTCGACCTATTGGCTTGAAACGGTGATGATCAGATGGGATCCTAGTTCATATTGATGAGAAACATGTCAAGCGAGAAATAATGCTGTCCACTGCTGGGTAAAAGTTTACACATTTCACAGAAATCAATGTGATTTCCATAATTCATGACTTCCTTGCTGTTAGATAGTTCTCTAGCCAAAGTACCCTTGAATTCGATTACTCAAAAAATCCTTTCTTGTGACCTTGTAGTAATTAGTTTTCATGCATAAGTCATAAAGAGCAATTGGATAACATTGAGTATAAGCAAAGGAGACCAAGACTAAGAGGAAAGAGCAATGAAATTACTTACGATAAGACAGGGTGGTATCTTGTAGGTCATGGTTTTGTAGGAGTTTTCATAGCAAGCCACATAAAAAAGAGAGAGGCGAGTGAAAGCTGAATAACACTGTTATTGATACGTACACTTGACATGACTGTGGTCAAGTCAGCAATTGGATAGTGTTCTGGCCTGGCACATCACTTTTAATGGAAGAGTTGTTACCATAAATATGTAAATGTACTTGGCCCGTAGAACTACTTGGTGACCTCTGTTGCATAAAGACTGCGTTAACACTATTAAAACAACCCCAAGGTTTTAGCGATTCCGTCACACTTTCCTTGAGGAACTTTATTTACGTTAATGGTGTTTAAATTTGTGTAGTTTTAATATATGTTTAATTTATGTTGATATTATATGTGTATATTGCAACATAATTACCTGTGTAAATATTTGATTTCTGTTACAATGACTTAGGGCAACTAGAAGAACCAAGGGGTATTTTGTCCTGACTTATGTGTTACTGATCAATCATACCATTTTTAGCGGAAAAGAAGAAAAGAGTTATAAAAGCAAGTTTGAAGTTTGTATGTTGCATGTTCTACATCCAGCTTTCAAAAATTCAATGACAGACCAAAAGGAAAACTAACACGCTACATTGCAACTGCTGCTCTATATGTGGTCTTCACCAGTTTCTGCTACTGCGTAAGGCAATTCCATACCTCAAACATTACTTGTTACTGTTATCAACTAATCAATTGCCAAAGTCTACATTACCAAATGATGTTTACGAATCCTACAGAAGTGCTGTGATTGCTTCCAAATTACTCGTGAACTTTAAAAACTTTGGTTATGGTAATTTTCGACCAAGAAGAGCATCTAAAGATTTAATGTATCGCAGCTAAGCCTATTAAGATATCGAGAGTGCGTTGCACTATATTCTAAGTCAAAACTACATTTCGTAATCCATTCCAAGAAATTGGTCAATTGCTGTTAAGCTTTTTTGTAGAAACTGGTCATAGCAGATTGAATGGTGATTGATTAAAGTTTCGGTTATATGTTTCTTGGTTAGAGTCTCCATTTCACTTAAGGAAAAACTAACATTTTCAGGAAAATTATAAACATAGGCATATCTGACTGCCTTTCAGACGGACAAAATAAAACTTTTCTTCCTCACTGTTTGCTGCCTTGTGAACGTTGTCAACCTTATTTTTACCAAACGAAAATAGCTTGTACAACAATATACTCGGGAGATACATGCACTTGCGTTAATCAGAAATTTCTCACGTGCTAAAATGTTAAGACACTCTCTAGGAATAGATTGTCAAAAATATATTATTCCCACTTCCAAAATCTCTGTTTCCCAAATAAACTAAAGGGCACCTTTCTTGCTTTGAAGGTTTTGCTGTAACCTTAATAGTTTACTTCCCCATTTACTTCTTTCGATTAGAAACCTGATACAGTTCTAACGTTTGCAAAGAATATGTAGTTGAAAGCTGAAGTCTTGCTAGCTCTATATTAGCGAGAACAAAAGTTATACTACAACAAATACATTTCTGCCGCAAGAAGATAACATTTGTTAAATTTCTTCTTCTCCTCAAACACTTGACATGCTCTCCTCAATCTAGTTTCGTCTAAAAAAGAGTTCGGCACGGTAGAAGTCAACTGTCCGTTGCACTCCAGCCATTCCATGAAGCTAGAAGTAATGGAGGCCATCCCGTTTTAATAGATCATTAGCATCGCCTAGAAAGCCCTGTTTGCTCTTTTCAAAATATGCATTTTCTTAACACATCACTCCCTGATAATCCAAACTAGAACTCTTTAGCCATTTTTCATCGATCCACTGTGGTAGGGGATTTTTTTATCAGACTATGTTTGTATCAAAACAGATTTACCAACATTAGGGCTTATTTAGATCATGAAGTCAAGGTAATATTTATAAACTCAATTTCTGTAATTGTTGAGTATCTTTACTTTTTATTCGACGAATGTTATCTGCCACTGTATTATTTATTGCACTGGATTCATAATGCATGATAAGAAGTGAAGAAGAGACGTAGCCAAGAGTGAAAGCGTCTCAAGTGCTACGACCCTGCCCCTGTCCCAGCTCCAATACAGAGCTATACAACAAAATTACTTTGTGTAAGCTATAATATTGTCAGGACCTTTCATCCGACACATGTTTTTCTTGTGTAGGAGTAAATCTCATTTGTGAAACTGATCATTGGGCAAAATATATAGGTCGCACGCTCCTTACGCCCTGATCAATTTGGCCCTTATACGGGAAATGTCTAAAAAATGGTTCCAATGATTGCAATTTCCAATTCTCTTCCTTGCAGATGAGGATAGAGAATATTGGTGGATATGGAAGAAAGGACATACAATTCGCATAAGTGAATTTTTAGTATCATCTGATCCCTACAAAGCGGATGAGTCGACAGAACGTGTCATTCTGGAAGTAGAACAACCAGAGGCCAATCATGAAGGAGGCATGTTGCTTTTTGGAGACGATGGATACTTGTATGTATTTATTGGAGATGGAGGAGGAGCTGGAGATGATCATGGAAAATATGGAAACTCGCTTAATATGTAAGACATTTTTTACATTACATTTTCCACATAGATATTTATATATATAAAACAAGAACAGAACTACTAAGCCATTAAGTTAACATAATCTAATATAACAATAAAACATTGCCTCTTGCTCATTGCGAGCTTTCGGAAAATCACATTCCTTCTTCTGGCAACTGCCACTACCTTGCCTGGACATTTTATACCACTTATTGTTTACAACTTAAAATACCTACTGTTTATATAAGAATACAAATACTCACTAAAATACCAGCTAAAAAATTTTATTTACATAATAAGATTCCCAATACCTACAAAACGATAAAAATACACAATAAAATTCCTACTTCTTACAAAATGACATAATACATACTAAAATACCGGCTCAAACAACCAAAC
>JAAAKL020005909.1:0-12734 GCA_010016065.2 Carybdea cf. marsupialis auct. non (Linnaeus, 1758)
GGTCTGACATGCAAGTGCCCAAAATGCTCGTTTTCAAACTGAACAATATTTTGGAACGGGGGTTGCGGAAACTTTCATATTTCATAGTCCAAGGTTGTAGCGTCAACTGACAAAGACAATCACAGCAGCGCAGCCCTTTCCGGTCCTTAAATTTAGTTGATTTAGAAATCAACATCAGCTCACGGTTGGGTGGATATGTGGGTGGATATGTGAGTGGATATCCACCCATATATGGATATCCATACAACCATAAATCAACCAAAACAAACCACTGATAAACCGCAAACCAACCGTGAAACAATCATGCGCAGTAGTAAATTAGTCATGAATCAACCATAAACGCCCCACAAATCAACCATTATCCGACAATAAATCAAACCGATAATTACCATAAAGTTCCGACTGAACCAAGTCTGACATTATCTAATCATCATCATTTAACGCCTTTACCATGTAGGACCAACGAAAATATAATTTGGGGCATATCGTTCGTCATCGAGGAAATATTGGGATAAATAAAAATCATAGTACTCCAGGCTGTTTTATTTGTATACACATGAATATTTGCAACACCCAATTACCAGCAATACAGTTTCCGCTTTGGAGTAGCCTGCTTTTGCACCGCAACTACTAGGCGGCCAGGTTTAAACTTTGAAGGAATGGTAAAGCTACTGATTTTCACATGTAGGGACGATTCGAACTGTGATCAAGGACCCGTGAAATTATGCGTCTGGGCAATACACTATATCATACTAACTGTGAATCGGCCCGACAAATCGTAGCGAAAAAAAACCCCTTGCGCAATATAGCCCGACCAAAATAGCCATCAACGTGCAGCATCGTCTTATCAGAGGGAAGAACTAAATCATCGACGTTTGACTGGGAAATCACTGTTCTAACTATTGTTCTTCAAGAAATAAACGGCCATTTTAACTTACGCTTACAATCTGTTTCTGAAGCTATCTCATCAGAAGACAATGTTATAAATAAAACATGAAACAACGGAGAGGGTCGAAAAGTTACAGATTAAGTAATATACGCAGAATCAAATTGCGTTAGACCAGCTAGGGTTGCCAACTTTGTCTTGTTCACGTAGTGTCTTCTTCCAGGTCCGCATCTTACAGCCAATCAGAATATTCTTAGATTTTAAAATCTTCGATCCTTTCTATAGTTTCATGATTTTAATTAAAACTACACTAGTTGTATCATTTGCACGGTATGTGGTTTCTGTAACATGATCTCTTGAAATACTGTTCCTAATTCAGTTAGTGACAGATAAATAGGGATCACAAAGTACAAGTGTAATTTCAAATACAGTAGATGTAACACGTGTATTAGAAGGACATACCCTTTTTTCGAGCATTTCACAGTACTGTTTTCCGCCTTCGTCAAACTCATCATCACTACTTTCTAGCTCATCCTCTTCTACAGTGAAGCAAGTTCAATAGACGGTCGTTAAATTGAATCTCAAAATACAATCAATATGAATAAGAGTCAATTATAACGTACATCTCGAAATACAACAGATTCAGCTCGTAAGTAATGGGCATCTTTAGCCTAGACCGAATGAGACTTGATCATAACAGCTAGACCTGTGGTTCACTAACTCCTTATCCCAGCGCCCCTAGCCTTCTAAACTAAGTTCTTGACATCCCTTAGAGATTCATAGGCAGTAAACGTACGGCTTGCTACTTGTAATCGTGAGCTACAAACTTAAGACAGAAAATTACGTAATCCCTTTAAGCACGCTCCTGTTATTTATATTTGAATTTACATACAAATTCACATATTTATCCATTATCTGCAATTCAACACTGTTGCCCCTTTTTCTTATACCACTCCTAAAATGTCCCCCATGAGGGAGTATCGCACACTTCGAAAACCACTGTACTGGGCTATTTCAGCCTCAGTCTCGACTAGACTACCTTAGTCTCAATCTCAAATGGACTACCTTAATCTCAGTTTTCATTACACTAATCTTGTCTCAGTCTCAAGGAAACCACCCCAGGCTCGACTTGATTATCCCAGCCTCCGCTATCAGAATGTCGCAATCTGACCTAAGTTCGATGATTTATAATGATGGGCTCCGGACATTAAGTGCGCTGAAACTGAACTTGGTTTAGAGATGTCGCCATACTGGTTGTGTTTTCTACTTGAAACCGGGGAAAAAGGTTGTAGCCAACCACCATAAACCAGCCCGATTGGCTAGTTCCCAGTCGCCTGAACATGGGATACGAGTTATCGAAACGTAGTTTATAAAAAGCCCATGACCCACCACATGGTGATTCCTATCATCTAGTCAACCAACTGAGTAGCCACGTGTTAGGAAATGTAAAATTAAGCAACGACTTTCGAAGTTTGCATGACACCTATTATAACCTTTATACTTGATCACAATACATTACTACCAAAAATTAATAACTTTTCTCCGACAAGTTTTCCTAATTAATGGAATCGCTACTCGCCTACGAATTAAACAATGAAAAAGAAAATCTTGTTTATAAATATTTGATGGTGGAGTTAGACACAGTCATGTAACAAGCAACTGGCTTCCTAGAAAAAGAGAGTTAATTTGAAATTCATTTTTGTCACGTTATCACTTCAGTAATTTGGTCAAGAAATTACTTACCATCATCGTCATCATCGTCGCCATCGTCATCGCCATCTCCTGTTAGTTCTGCCAAATGGAAGGAGATGAGAACAGAAGTGAATTAGCGCATGATATGTCTTCTTAGAACGAGAGACTTTCATCAGGAAAGAAAACCCTACCATAAGCAGGGGTGGCCGGGCGGTTAGAAAGGCACAATCCAGGGGCTGCGAAATTCAGACGTTTCAGCTCGGCTGTAGCTGTAACAACCTTACGTAAGTGTAAAAATGAGACGTGACTGTGATGGCAAGAAAATGAATGATCCTTGCAAGACGGTAATGTGTTTCCACTTTTCACAGTGTCTCCGAAGTTAATAGGTATCAGCAGCTCCGAGCTGTAGGGAAAATGTCGTTTGTAAAGCACCTTTAAATATGACATAAAAAGGGGGTGATATAAATGCCAGGCGCCATCAATCAAGTGCATACTCAGGGTAATGCTTTGGGAGCACCGTTCGTAAGAGCTCTCTGTGAACTACCGAATGGCCTTAAAGTTACCAAATGGCAACGAACGTATGCCATAAACCAAAACCGGAGATCCGTGTAGTTTTGGAATTTAGATAAACCAAAGTTAAGATAGCAACCACACGCAGTTTCACAATCACTGTGCAGGGAGCCCCATAACAAATATATCCTAAATAAACAGTAAATTAACCAGGGTAGTTGGGGCATACAAAGGGCGTCCTTTCTTGTGAACTAGCACGCGATGGCATTCATCCTATTGGGAGAGACTCACAATCCAGTAGGACCGATTCACTGACCCTGATAAGAACAAATAGTGACAGCTAGCACTGCACTTAAACATTCTAGCATGTCATCGCTGCTGAAGGCCAACATGTTCAAAATCACTATTACTGGTCACATGTTAATCATAAGATAACCTATTGCTTTTCCCTTTTAAAAAATCTATTGGACTTGAAAAATCCAAAAAGTCCAATATTGTCAGCAAGTACACAATTTGCGTAGTCAACCTTGTTTATGCAATAGTCCACATCCATCACTTCTCAAGTTGAGACGGCGCACATCAAACCTTGAAGATAATAATGTATGGCGGAAACAGGGTAGCAACAAAACGAGACTCCACTAACTTGTGCCTATTTTCCCTGCCCCCTGTCCTGCCCATCCACTGTTACCCCTGGATGAGCCTGGCTGCAGGATTTGCAATACATCATGCTTCACAATCTCGTCAACCAGCTGATATCAACAGAAGTGTAAAGAGCGAACTGCAAAGCTAAATTCACATTAGAATACACAAATAAAAGTGTTCTTCTATTAGTGTGCATAGAAACACATTCTACCTAGTGCATTGCACGACAGAGGTACATCAGAGGTACATGGAAATGCTGCAGTTTTCAAGCTTTTCCCTACCTTCAGCTGATTTCTTTCATCCCCCCCTCGCGGTTTTCGCCGAGTTTTCTAAAAACCTGTAGTTTTTCAGGTTTCACTGAATCTGACTCACCAAACAATTTTATACCTGCTGTACATAAACAGATATTTCCCTACTTCCAAATCTTTGCCCTTCTACATTCTCACTGTCTATTGTCTCTTCTAACCTTCTCTTCTGAATAACAAGGCCAAAGAACCTATTTGGACTGTCGACTTCCATTGTAGAGTTTGTTCTGCATCGTCCATCGGTGGTGATGGTAGAGCCAAGATATTTCAACCCGAAAACAAACTTTAAACGTAGGCTAAATACCACAACGCGTCCAATCTATCCTAACATCTACACTTACTCTCATATGTCCTCCTCAATCCGTTAAAGATCATGGTGAGAGCTGGGAGGAACTGAGAGGCAAGCATACCAACTGCCGGAGGCCGAGCTTCCGTAGGAAGGGCTATGAGAGAGCACATCCCCAATACAAATACCTTCCTATCGTGCAACCTACGACAGGAAAACAGCAACAGAACAACTAGTTAAAGCAAATGTGGATAGATATAAAATAAAAAAATCGGCCAAGACCAACTGTAATACACAGGGTCTTAAAAGAGCAATGAAAACTGGATTCGGTAACAGGTGCATCAACATACGTGGTTGATTGGGTAAAATGTGGACTAAATTCTACATTAATGATCGAATTGATCGATTGAGTAATAGATTGATAAAGTCCGTTGACAAATTACTGACTAATTGTTAGATAAAATGGGTATTTATAATTACAGCGACATAAAATAACAGAGTGTGCATATCATGGCTTCTTTATCCAAATGGATTACGTAGTTAATGATCGTATAAGTTGCTAAGTATAGGATTATGCCTACGTAGAAGTGACGATTGTGTCTGAGTGGTATTTATGCGCGAGTGCTCGTGGCTGCGCAACATCAAGGCCCATCGTCTTATACGTTGACAGATCGATTAATCAATCGATCGATTGACCAAATAAGCCAGGGGTTGGCTGTTGAATGGTCTTCGAACCCCCTGAAACCCTTGAATTAATAATGAATTAAAAAATTGTCCTGAACGCATTATAAGCAATAGCATAACATCAAAGAAGACAATTGTCTTTATTAGTGAATTATGACACGTTTTCATGGATTAGAAACCGCTTCTTTTTTTGAGAACATACGGGTGTAGGAAAGGCACTTCCCATAGGTGTCAGCCACTGTTTCTGGCTCTTGCATTTACTTACCCTAAAAAGCAATCGGTGTCTTTGAGCCACTGCGACAGGAATTGAGCTGTAACCGGTTGTAGTGAGTTTGGAAATTGCATTTTCTCTAAATGACTAACTGTCAGTTGCGCGTTGTTATACAAACAAGCGATGACCTGGGGAAGAAATAGAAACGAAACAAATCTGAAAAGTCTTATTTATTAATACAGACAATTTACAAACAACGACACAGTGATCATGGCTTTTTAGGTCTCCCAAATTTCCCCCCGTCTGTAACTATTCATCTCTGCATGTTCTTCATTATAAACACCGAGATTCTTTGCGGGACTGGGAAAGTCCTGTTGACGTAAGCAAACACTGTTTCGAACCCATACTCCTCAATCAGATCAAACTTTTGAAAAACGTTCTGACTTACCACTTGCAGACACATGACGCGTAATTCACTTGTTTTTACTTCTTGTGTTAACCTTTCCAAAGCTATTGTTATAAATGTAGGCAAGACCTGGATAAAAGAAAACGAAAATGAAGTGTATTTGTATAAAAGGAGAAGTCAGCAACTGTAAGCTACTACCTAAAGGTTGGCTTAGCTGCAGGATGGCTAGATCAACCGACTTATTATCCAAAGGTGTACGAGCCTCCTTCCAGTCGAAACACAAGCAAGTGAAATACTTACTATCCTTCGCTTCACAGTACCAAGGTGTAAAACTGGGACGTGGCTATGATGAGCAAAGCCGCATCACTTAATCTCCGTGTACGCGGCCGCTATGTGTATATACTCAGACTGAATTGCCCAAAGCCGCCGTGGTCTAGAGGAGACGTTCCTTGCCTTCAGATCAGGGGCAGGGTTCAAATCACGGAAGGGCCATGGGTGAGGTCAGGAAGGGCATCTCTCTCTTAAAGTGCTCTCTGCACCAATACGTCCCACGTACATAGGCACCTCTCTAGCCCCTGCAAAGGGGCGTGCACGGCGTTAAAACGCCTAAGCAGCTGGCTTAAAACCAGGTACAAAGAGCCTTTTGAATATACCTAGTACAGATAGGGCATTAAATAAATGCAGTGTACTTAAGTTTGACCCACTACAACCTTGCTCCCGTTCTTACGTACATATACGAATCTGGCTGATTACAAACGCAAGTCATCTCCCGGCCTTCGCGACTCAACATGCTATTCTTTATTTCATTTCCCTGTAGACCGCCCTCACTGATCTTCCTATCTTCCCACCTTCCTACCGTCACATGGAAAGGACCTGGCAATAGTTCCTGCCATCTTAGGACTACAGAACTGTCCCTACTTGCAACTTACTAGTATATTTTACTTGACTAGCTGGGATAAAGTATACCACGTGACCGTAAACATCACACAAAAATACTTAAATAACTAAAAGTATGCTTAAACATGCACACGCTCCTCACGATACCCAAACAAATACAAACACGCGCACACACACAGAGGTAAGTCTACACAAGTGAAGTTTACACAGAAATTGGTGAGCATGAAGAGACGTATTCATTCACAGAAACAAAACCACGCATTCATACACGCATGTATACGGAATGCTAAACTGAAACACAAGAAACATAGGAAAAACATAAGACCATAAAATAATAAAATAATCGTATGGGCGAAGTCACACAGACAAAACAAGTAACGTTCATGTGCAGGCACAGTCTTAAAACCAGAAAACAGAAAAGCATACGGGCACATCAGAAAATACGCAACCATGAACACATGGGCTCAGAGGCGACACAAACAGAAATATAGATAGATAGATAAATAAATAAATAAATAAACACAAAAGACAGACTATACTGACGTACAGACACGCATAAATGTCTTGCATATCTCCAATTCTGCAAAAGTCAAATATCTGTTGTATCTACATAAAAATGGGAAATCAAGGTGCACAACTGTACTAATTCATTCAGAATCATTAATGAAGACAATCGGACGCTAACATACGTCAATTATCAATTAGTACTATTTATAGATATAAGAAAAATTAAACTGAAGGTCATCGGGTAAAAGCGAAAGCCTCTCCACTTGGTAGATTTGTTTGAATGGCCAGATTAACATAAATAATTAGTTATCTAGCAAACAAGCTCTTGCATGATAATTATCGTACCTGATCAATTTCGTTTCGATATTGTAGAACTATGACTTCCAGAAGCTTCGCAGCTTGGCATTGAGCTCCTTCGCCAGAATACGTAAGCAACATCTATACAACGGAAAATAATGAAATGTTATAAAACATCTCTATTCATGGCAACCGTAGAACAGAATATCGTCCTTCAGCACTAACACTGCTCCCACTCATTCCGAACGACTCATTGTGTTTCTCCGTTTCGCTAATTCTTCACATAGCTATAGTTTTTCGTGACTGGCTTTTCTACCTCTCGCATGAGAGTTTGCCTCAGAGGTCGTTGTTTCATCAAAAAAGTCCACTTCCCCGTCATCGTGTACGATGATTCATAATCATATGCACACTTATCAGTTTTCTTCGAGCAAATAACGGTTTTGTAGCATAAGCAACTCGATCACGGAACAGCAAAAAAATCAAAGAACTGACGTTAAGGATAATAGATTAAAGCAAAAGCTTCCTTGAAATATTCAAGACGCCAAAACTAACTTAATTGACACTTCTCATAAAATACGCTTGAAAACTTGAAAGTAGGCATAGGAACTCACTGGATACATACCTCCTTACACATGGCAACAATTACTTCCATGTATTTTGGATTTCCTAAGAATGCTGGAGGATCCACCGTAACATAATTGTGAAGACATGGCATCATCTCTACGTTAAAATTAAATGAATTGCATTAGAAGATCTATATAGGTAAACTGAGCCATGTTTTGGCACGAATGGTACAAACTAAAGACACCGTGTTTAGCACGGCCATGTTAGAGTTTAACAGAAATAATTAAGTCCTTACAATATAGGCTTATTTACACGCTACGATTTGTCGGGCCGATTTAGGGGCAATTCGGTCACGTGACCAACCCAAGATTAGTCGTACGTGTAATCAGTCTCCACGACACGCTCGACGACTTTGAGCACAAAACACTGTTTCGGATTTCATCTTGTTCAGAAACAGTAGGTGAAGCTGTATAGGAGACCTTACTTGAGAATGGGAAATAAGCAATCACCTAGATGCTGCTGGCTGCATTCATCTAGATGGTATTATAGCCTTGCATGAGAAACTACATAGTCATTTCGTTGGTTTGTTTGTCAACAAAATCGTCGACTATGCTAAAATTGCAAATAAAACTCAAGGCATTATTCTTTCACACGCCTACAGAGTGTCCATACAAGACGTTCCTAACATTAATGTAGTTTCTGCTTTACAGAAAGATATGATTTTCATCGCGACTTCAAGGCGTCCATGTTAAAACTTTGACGCACTGCCACGACATCCCAAATAGGGAGTAAAACTGTTCAAGTGTCACAGACTTTCTAAAAATCGTCCCGATTCGTGCTGAGATCAACAACCGTGAAATCAGGCTCCTGGACAATAGACGTAGCGTGTAAATCAGCCTTAAGCTGTCCATCTACCGCTACAAAACTTTCAGAAACTTCTCCCTTTTTTCAAAATGCTTACCTTCTTTGGGTGTACTTTTTAGGCTGCCAAGGGGCGAAAATATAATTCCTGGAGCATCAATGGATTCTCATGCGCAATGGCCATCATCATAAATCCTCTAGATGTGGCATAACGAATCCTACATACATTCTTCAATACATCACACTCGTTCTCGGGGCGTGGGGGCACCCGACAAGGCAGACTAAGCACTAATATGGTAAAGCTTTAACTTCCCAGCATTCCTTGCAAGTATCCAAACGTTCAAAAGGAGGAAGGATTCCGATTATGACGACGTAGTTGCATCACGTTTTCAGAAACAACTTTATGTCAACCTTTTTCTGATAACTATTATCGTACTATCGATTCGAGATTCAACTTTAAACCTTTTCTTGCAGCAAAGTGGCAAAGGTCCCCCTAAAATTGTTTATCAGCTTTAACATTTCATTTTTCAGCAATTTCTCTAGATACTGAAGAAATACTGGGCATATTAAATAGATATCTATAGAGTTTGAAGCTGACATTTGAAATTTCACACCTGTGTCTTGAAAACACTGGATCTAGTAAAATTTGGGAGTCAACACACGATTCTGCGTTAAAAATCACCGCGAAAAAATGTCACTGGCACAAAAATAAAATTGTTTATAAAATAAAGAGCACATTAAACAGGTAAAACTACATGAAACCAAGGCATCTATACCAAATTACAGTCTTCGACTTATCACCCGAGTGAAATTATAAGTAAAAGATGCATAGGTTTCCACCCTTGTAGCACCCCACTAGATTTCGAACATTAACTGTAAAATAGTCCGATGCATCTTTCCTAAATATTTCATAAATCAGAAAAAGCATATTCCACATTGTTGACGAAATCACAAGTAAAAGATGCATAGGCTTCCACCCTTGTAGCACCCCACTAGATTTCGAATATTACCTGTAAAATAGTCCGATGCATCTTTCCTAAATATTTCATAAATCAGAAACAGCATATTCCACATTGTTGGCGATATTTGGACTACTGTGCACTCGTTGATTAAAGAAAATATCTCTTCATAAAATTCTACAAGAAAAAAAGGAATAAGCGGTGGTAAATACAGGTGTATAGAACAAACGTATCGGTAATTATTTTGTTTATCTGAACGTTAGTAGAACTACTTCATAATTGGTGATGGAACGTCAAAATTAAATTGATAAGTTAAACTACGAATATTGGCTGTCTTCGTCTTCCTACATTAAAATTGTGTACCATGACTTGCGGCTATTTTATCCTCAAATTCCAAAGATAGTCACCCTATTTCCTCAGAAAATGTCCTCGACGCACCGGAGTTCTTTATAATACGAGCCGCCCCCTAATAACGCCACCTTCCAATAAACGTCACACCTGTTGGAACCTTGAAAATAATTAACTTGACAAAGGTCATGACATTGATGTTAACTATAAACGTGAAGTGATGATTTACGCAAAAGAATGTAAATGGTAGTATATAATAAATGCAATCTCTAGCTATATAAAACAAGAACCAGTCTAGAACGCACAGGAACACTATAATGTATTTTACACTTATAAACTTATATTTCGGCTAGTCAAGCTAGCCTTCTTCAGAGTTGTTACAATGCTGAGCTTAATAGTTCGTTATTAATGTATACGGTGATCACGTGACGAAAATTTGAATTCCAGTTAGTCCGGTTGGATGAATAAGCGATGAGAGAGAGCTATGATCAAAGTCACGTGGTGCAGGACATCGTTATGAAATGGGTGACAGGAAGTGTATATAACTGATAAATAAGACACGAATAAAGTAATCTTAGATAATAAACGATAATAACAAAAAAGAAAGGAAAAGTTATATATATATATATATATATGTATATAAATAAATAATATATAAAATACTACATATATCTCTAGCTAACTTGGCACAAAATTATCTTTGTACATGTTTTGATCGCTCACATCCTGATAAAGGTCACTAGTCGCAAAGCAGAAAAGCGGAAAATTCTTTAGTCAGAAGAAAGGAGGCACTCATCAATGGGAGAGTAATACGAAATGCATACTGAAATAAACCGATACAAACATCCTCGTGGTTCAACAAAATAGTACGTATTAAACCATGTCAGCGCTGATTACTGTGATTTTACATACTCTATGGATAAATCATGGCCAATATATTTAGGGCCAATTTTTTAGCAGTGCAGGTGCCAGCCATTACATTTGATCAGCAAATCTAGAAGCCGTCTTAATTGTTTTGCCTTTTGCAGAGAAAATAAAATAATTCCACTGAAGTGGAACTGCTTTTCTTCCAAATTATACATCTCGTGAAAATAGGAGTGCCGCGCAAAAGGTGGAGAACCGGGTCAGCGGTTATAAGTAGGTATTAAGCCCGCGACCGCAAGCGCTTAAAAATCACCCAAGCGACCTCAACAACAGATTCTACAAAAACTATGTTGTAGAGTCATGGTTCCTTTCCCAGAGTATTGAACCAGCAAGTAAACAAGAGTTTAGATGTTGCTTGGACTACCTCCATGGAAATCCATGATCAAGAGGAGAAATTAGTAGCACCAGTTGAAACTAACTCAATCTAAGCTAAAACATCTGACTGAGACGCATATGCTCGGCTTGTTTCTCGACGGCACAGCACAAGGAGCACAGAATGTTGACAGTAGTATGGATGCGTTGATCTCTGACCTAGGCAACGAAAGCGCACACACCTAGTTTTGCTGACCATTGCTGTTTTAGTTCTTCACAGCACAGTCAGTGTTTAATCCTCCTACATCCCATCATGTTAAGCCAAAATAAACAACCAGCAGATATTGAGATCTGATTTAAATGGCGCACTAGCGCTTTGTGAGTAAATGTTATTAAACCTAAACTATCTCTGGTGTAAAAGAGACGCCCTCGACCGTTTTCTTCTAACGAAACAACTTTTGTGTCACATATATTACCGGAGGACACATTGGCGTATGCATCCTATAAAAACGGTAATAAATGCATCTATAAGAATGAAACGAGCGCTCTAAGGAATTTCTCCCTATAAAGGTTGTGAATACTTCTAAATTGATAAATCATTATTGCTACTGCATTCAATGCCCCGCTATGACACCCACATGACCTCAGAAAATTATGTGGCTACTACAAAATAATCTAAAGCCTCGTATACACGGTGCAATATGTTGCGCCCAACAATTTGCATTGTGTAAAAGGACCAAGTTGTACAGTTTTTGCTGTACGCAACATGTTGATACAACTGATTTTAGAATAGAACAGGCTCTATTTCTGACAACATGTTCTGGCCAATCAACCAAGGGACGATGCATTAATGAGGGTCATACAAAAGGGAGGATGGGGAGGTAAGAAAGAATTTACAATACTTCATAGACGTTTTAAGACGGGAATGGGCGAATTACCTGAGTTTCAGTTGTCCCACTTCCCTCTAACATATACCAAAAATTTTTTGTTGTTCCAAATGGAAACGCAGTTGTGAAACGCAGTTGTACAACAAGATAGGGCCCTCAGAACGAGTTGTGTTCAACATGTTGATACAACAATTTGCACCGTGTATATGGGGCTTAAGTAAAAACGCACTACTTGTAACATGTCTAAATACAGCGCCCACTTCAATGTTCAAAATGACACTCTGAAGCAAATAAAGCAAGTACAAACGACAAAGAGAACATTAAATAAACGAATAAACCCAGGAGTTGTTACATGAATATGTAAGTGAGTGAGTAAAAAAGTGAGTGACTGAATGAATTAAGAAATGAATGACTAAATTTAAAATCGACTGAACAAATGAAATACACGAAGGAAGGAATGAACAAATGAAAGAATACATGAAGGAAGGAATGAACAAATGAAAGAATACATGAAGGAAGGAATGAACAAATGAAAGAATACATGAAGGAAGGAATG
>JAAAKL020005910.1:0-18678 GCA_010016065.2 Carybdea cf. marsupialis auct. non (Linnaeus, 1758)
ACATGAACATGTTTAGTCCGATACGTAATTATTTTTGTATGTTATCTAGCGTTTGTGAAGGGAATCAACGCTTCTTGTATTGCAGCATCACATGTGCTTGCAGGTAATTTGACTGTTTTGCAATAGCATAAGTAAGAACATGATCCTCACTACACTGACTTGCGTACTTTAATGGATGGTATTTTGGGTCAGAACATGTAGTCTTCCTTCTGTTAAGAACACTTCAGTCCATGAAAACATGAGTTTTTAATGTAAACGTTTTGCTGCATCAATCATAGATGCATTTGCTATAGTGTCAAACAGGATTAATTATTCAACGTACCCACTGTAAAGAAACTTTGCCATGGACACGGTACAAGGCCTATAATCAAAATGTCATTGTAAGCAAGTACAGCGTGTTTGCAATCTTTGTAGATCGGATATCTGATATAAGGAATAAAACTAACCCATGCTTCCTCCAATGCAAAATGGAGAGAGACGACAACTGTTGTGGACTTCATTGACATCTGGATACATTTTCGGACCTTTTGAAAATTATTTACTTCTCCACTTAAGGCCATACCAATGTTATTGAACTTTTTCGCCTAAGTAATAGCATCAGTTTCTCTCTGATTGATGGTGATACCCAAAATCAATGCGGTGATCAAGAGACTTTTGACGAGAAATTCAAGTCAAAGGAGTCGAATGGTTGGTAAATAGATCTTCACTGGTGTTTCCATTATTTCATAGTAGAAGCTTCGTAGCAACTTGCAATTGCTGGTAAGAAAAAATTAATTCCATTGCCTTACAAAGTGAGTTAAACAGATCACTAAAGGTTCCGTTTTTAAATTATTACTGACCAGTCAATCAGGTTCTGTTTTTAATCCTGCTGGGTGGCCACTCACCCTCCTCTCTGGCACGTCAGGTGGTAGGCCAGGTGGGGGCCAGTTTAGACGCCGACCACTCGTCCTTGAAACAGGTAGTACTGAATTACATGTTACCAGTAGCAATTCTAATAATAGCACGTCTCAAATTTATGTCATTTCTTTAAGATTATGTCATGGCAGACGCCCTTAAATGTCACAGATTCTAGGAGACTGGAACCCATCTACTTTTACTTCCGGTTTCGAGAAACTCTGCCAGTCTTATCTCCCTACTTTCGCAGGGGCTCCTGGCGAAACACATACGTCGCTAAAAAGCAATAAGCATGCCATTCAAAGGAGTCGATTCTACAAAAATTATCTCCTTAGAAGAAAATAATTACAGCTCAAAATTAGTGGGTGTTGGTTGGAATAGCAACACAGATTATTTGATTATCGATTTGCATGACGTGTCCGAGTTTGCAGACTCACTCCCTCGAACCAAACTTTCAGTGTTAAAATGTGCTGCTAAGATATTTGACCCCTTGGGTTGGTTGAGTTTATTTACAATTAATTTTAAAGTTTTATTTCAGCAGCTTTGTATAGACGAGGTTGATTGGGATGAAGAGTTGATTGGAGAACTACGTCACTGTTTTGAGAAATTGTTGTTTGATCCCTCAAAGTTAGAAGGAATTCAACTCCCAAGATGTTTGTTTTTGAAGCAAGAGTCCATATCTTGTGTAGAGATCCACGGTTCCTCGGATGCCAGTAAGAAAAGCTTTGCAGTCTATTTAAGAACATTGTATGAAAGTGGGGCTATATCTGTTAAATTTATTGCTTCCAAGGCTAACATAGCGCCCCAAAAGACACAAACAATTCCCCGACTTGAGTTATTGGGAGATTGCCTTCTAGTAAAGTTGACCAACAATATTAAGACAGTAATTTCAGATGAACTTGACGGTCAGACTGTTGATGTATTCTTGTGGTCTGATTCGACAACAATTCTGTTTTGGATAAAACGACAGAAACCATGGAAACAATTTGTTAACCACAGGGTTAAAGACATTCTCAAGCATACTGACGCAAAACAATGGTTCTATTGTCCAGGTTCTCAAAATCCTGCAGATCTCCCTTCACGCAGCATGTACTGGAAAGACCCACTCTCTAATCTTGTTTAGTGGGAGGGGCCTAGTTTTCTTAAAGTACCATCCAGTGAATGGCCTAAATTTGACACGAACGAAGAAGACTCAGAAGCTATGAAAGAAGCCAAGAAGGACAATCTAACACATATTATGACAACGAATGAAGTACAAGACCTAATTGACTTGCGACGGTTTAGTAACAAGGCAAAGCTAATTGATACTTTTGCTTGGGTTCTAACGTTTATCAACAATGTCAAATACAAAGACAACATAGTAAAAGAAGACAAGATCAATGCATCAGAAGCCATACATGCAGAGAGAGTGCTCATAAGCATGATCTAAGAAAGTAACGTTAGAGTCGAACTTGCCTTCTTAAGAAACAAAGAAAAGGGGAAAGAAGGCAATTTTCCATTGTATGTTAACCAGTTAATTTGTATATCGACGAAGTGGGTTTACTGAAATGCAAACCACGAATTAAGTACTCAACAGTATAACACCAATACTTTTACCCAAGAACCACTACATACGTGAACTGATTATTAGGGAGGGGCACAACAAGGTTTTCACAATGGTACTAGGGAGACGCTGAACTGCATACGTCAAAGGTTTTGGGTTCCAAGGGGGAGGGAAATGGTAAAAAAGTATATTCGACGATGTGTAATTTGTAAGACATTAGAAGGTCTGCCATTTTATACAGTATTTTGCCCAGATTTACCGGCCATAAGGGTAGATGATGGCCCGCCATTTAGTAATACGGGAATAGACTTTGCGGGACCTCTCATGGTCAAGGGTAGACCTACTTCAGAAGACGAGAGAAAATTCTCTACCATTAAGACATGGGTGTGTCTATTCACATGCTTATCAACCAGAGCAGTGCACCTGGAGCTGGCGGAAGGTCTTGACATAAATTCGTTTTTGTGTGCGTTCCAAAGAATTAGTGCAAGAACAGGACTGCCTGCAGTTGTCATGACAGACAATGCAAAAACTTTCAAATCGGCGGCAAAGGAAGTCAAGCAATTATAACAAGCTCCAAGACTCCAAGAGTATTTGGGTAATCAACAGGTCAAATGGAAGTTTATAGTGGAAAGGGTGCAATGGGCTGGAGGAGCCTGAGAGAGGTTAGTAAGGAGCGTCAAATGCTGCCTCATTAAGACAATAGGTAGATCTCTATTGACCACAGATGCTTTAAATACCTTATTAATTGAACTTGAAGGTGTGGTCAACTCCAGACCTTTGACCTACGTGTATGATGATTCTGAAGGTATTACATATCCACTTACCCCTTCCCAATTAATTAATGGTCGTAATTTATCTCAGCTTCCAAATCACAGGTATTTTGAAGTCATCAGCACCAGTGACGCGCTGTCGAAAAGAGCAGAATACCATCAAAGACTTCTCCCGCAAACTGCAAAAAACAATTGAAAAATGAATATTTACTAAGCTTGATGGAGAGAAAGCTGCCCACCAATCAACATAAGGAACCCCAGGTAAAGGTTGGAGATGTAGTTCTCTTGAAAGACGACCAAACAAAGCGAGCATTTTGGAATATGGGTAGGATAAATGAATTACTTCCAGGTAGGAACGGAAGTGTAAGTTCAGCTAAGGTCCATTTCCCTACAGATAAAGGTAAGAGAATTTTTCAATCGACCTTTGAAACGTTTGATTCCTTTAGAATTATGTTGTAAAGATATTTAAAAGGACGCCAATAGCGCGCAAGCGTCGAAACCCGAGCAACTAGAGTTAGACGTAGCGCAGCCGTTGTAGGAGAGTTAGTCAGAAGAGATAGGAAATAGTTGTCGTGGCATTGTTTTACATATCTTAAGTACTGAGCTATATATGCATTTAGTTCTTAAGAAGTTATAATTAGTGTTTGATCACTGTAGTGTATCAACCAGGGGGAGTGTGTGGTGACGTCAATGTTTGTTTATTTTTAGATACATACCAATACCTCCGTGTTAATTCAAACTAACCAATAGAATCACATTAGTTACCAGATTCCTATAGTCGGTTATATTCTCTGAATGTGTTGGGGCTACTTTTGAAAATCAGCAAAATTTCTCTGTATTATGCTAGCCAATCTCTTCTAGCCAATCCCAGATTGTGAAAAGAAAGCTATGTGACGTCATTAACTAGGATTTTATTGGTATTTTGGAGGCATCCAAAGCTGCGAAGGCTATGAAACTCATATGTTTATTCAGTAATTGTGGTTTTCAAAAGACGAATTGCTGTTGTTTCTAAAGCTGCTATGACATACGCATGAAATGAAATGGCAATAACGTCATGAATTGCCTCAAATTGTCAGAAACCACGACAGCTATCTCCCTCTTCTGGTTGCTAGAACACCCGAAGTTTTCCTGAGTCAACCATAGAATATATATTAAGGGGGGGAAGTGACAAGTCCATTTATCTTTTCTACGGAGTCACAGAGTTCTACACCTAGTTATAGATTATGGAGCCAGTAGAAGAGAATTAAGATATAAATAGAATCGTAGCATTTTGAAATTTATGTATCAAAGGACTCCTTACACAGTTTTGTGGTGGAAAGAGAGGTACAAATTCTAATGGAAAGGTAAAGATGAATCTTATAATTCTGAGCTCCAAACGTTGGGGACCATGGATACCTAGCTCTTATTGTGTCGTAGTCTCATTCTCTTTTTAGATTTTCGCCCCTTTAGATATTTTTAGGCTACTTGCAACTCTGATTCAAAGCGTAGACCTTTTTTCCCTTGTAGAAATGCTACCTATACACTTTTACTAAAGGGAACTGAAATTGCTAACAAATTTTCCCTGTTAGAGGAAAGCCATAACTGCTTATGTTCCTTCAAATCTAAAATACTTGATAAGACGCAACGCACGTTACAGACCGCTCTTAACTAGTTTTAGAGCTGTGGCTGACCCATTTTAATAAGGTCTTTAGAAAACAAGAGTGCCTTTAAGGAGGATATATAATGAACAAATCCGAAGATAAAAAGGATGTATCAGGACTGTGTTGTTTGAAAAATCTTCCCTCCCCGCCAATATATTTTGATATCTCAAAATTGGAAGAATTCAAGTTTGTTTTTCTCTGATACATTCCCTATCCTCGCTAAAAGTTGGTTGCAATGCTATTAACAAAGGGAGGGGTAAATCGTACACTGTAAAAAGCGAACCAGATCTGAGGTATAGATGAGGATTTCTTCGAGATTTTCATTTAACAAAATGTTCACTGAGAATGTCGGAATTTCTTAGGTTTGATCCCTCTCCAGTTACATCTATAGCCCAAATTCGATCAGAATTACAAGTATGACTGAAGTTGAGATAACTGAACTTCGATTTCGTTTCGTTTTAACAAATATCTTCAGATACCACATACTGTGTCACCATGGATATTTCGAAGTATGTCAATGCGCAGATGTTCCACTGGAAGGTGCAAGATGGAAATTCTTAATTAAAAATTATCGAGGACCTTACAATAGTACTAATGATAGTTTGCAAAATCGCTCCGTTAAAAATTTGAGGCACCATCATAATGAAATCAGAAGTAGTAATAAAGACACGACTGGTGAGTCGTTGTCGTTCGTTTGATTAACCTGGCTCTTAACTGTGATGTCTGTGTCCGGCCACAGCCACTGTTTCACCATAGATTCCCACAACACCTTCTAGGACAGAAGAGGTGGTGGTGGACTCCCTGCAAGAGGTGGAAACATATTGATTGGAGTCGGAGAATGACAGTCGGTAACTTATTGTTAAAGCCTTGTTAATTACGGCGTCAAGTAGAATAGTGTAGAGGCTGTGACCATGCTGAAGCTGCGTATTCCGAAAGGGAAAGAACCAGACGAGGGAATCTATTTCCGAAAACCTATTGGCAATATCCTTTCTAATCTTACTCGCTTGGATGACATTTTGTCAAGTTTTTGAAGGCATGGGCAAAATGTCAGTCTGCCGTAGAGAGTAACTCCCTGGTAAATCGGTTCCGGGTCGAATTTGAACCTCACATTATCGTACATTGTATATTCAGATACAGATGCTCATCACACAGTTCACTACAGGAAATATCAAGTCTGAATCTACTTCTATTAGTGAGCAATGCGTTTAATTAGTAAATTAGGAAATTAAGTATTTGAATCATAAGTATAATTATTACGTTTGCAACATACATAACCAAGAGCTCCTTATCAATAAGGCGATTGGCAAGATGAAAAACTGAGCAAACCGCTTTGGAGTCGCTTATTAGCTGAAGATTGACAGATGTTGTTAAGGGGAGTGCTAGATGAAGTCGATCAAGAGAAGTCCGTATTTTTTCTTGCTCGGAAAGCTGCTTCACTGTCGTTTGTTAGGCCAAAATTTTTTCGGTTAGTAAACGTTTGCATTTGTCGAAAATGTTGTTTCTATTCTCTTAAGTGTATACCCTCTGATATATTTCGTTCGTAAAATTTATTGAAAGCTCGAGTGTTGGCTATAGCATCGGAGTAACGACTAAATTTACAAATAAATTGGTATGAATTATCTGTGTTCCCTATTACAAGATAAATCGTATTTTTATCTGGAGGTTTTGTACAAAGTAACTCTAATTGGCCGTGACTGCACTGCTTCTACTTAAGTCGCAAATCATCTCAAAACTTTTGATAAACAAAAGGAAGCAAATTCACCTTAAACGTCGTGAGATTTACAGAATTTTTTGACGAGATGTAGTGACGCACAGTGAAACGCTTGCGGCTGTAATGATCGCTAGGTAGTGAAGCAATACAGGGCAATAGACATTCCAAATTTTCTTTCTCGTTTGCATGGAACTAGCAAGGTATATAGAGGTTCGAAAGTTATGCAACTACGGAAACCGTGGGTTTCGATTCCCCTTTCTTCCACGAAATTTCACCATCGGGATTTTATCTAAGTCTACCTCCCATTTTCACGTCTCAAACTTAGCCGAGCTACGGACTTCCACCCATTTGATGATGTTGGAGAAGAGCCTTTATTGGGATTCTGTGAACGAGAACCGCTGCTGTGTCGGAATGTCCGGTAAAATATGGTCCAAGAATAATCCGCTTCCTCAAACGGATTGTCCGACGTGTTGGCAGGCTGAGTCGCTTTCCGTTGAAGATGGCTGATGTCAGGACTACGTGTGCTACATTTGATTGTTGTGAAATTTATGTCTGAATTTATCGTTGTTTTCGTAGTTTCTTATGGCTTACGTGAACTTGGCATGCCGTCATTCAGAATCACAGACCTGGGCTAAATTGTGCCTGCAGCTCAGTTCATAATGGATGCTGTAAGCACCGAGGAGCTTCAACTCAAGGACTCAGTAGGCCTATCTTCTTTCGAGACATTTCCTACTTTAGATACTTGGCTTTTGACTGACATCAAGTGGAGAGAGTATCTTAAAGGTGCTGTAGCGGGCTGTGGATTTTGTATTTTTGCTTATTATGTACGACTACTTTTCAGAAATTGGAGCTCGAGTCACACTGGAGAAACAGATACGACAAGACCCACCTATGCAATGAATGGAGAAAGTGCGCGAATTCGACTGAACTCATCACGCTCACGAAGGCTGCGTGGAAGTGAGCTTGGAATGGCAGATCAAAGAAGCAGCAGCTTTCCTGCTAATGCTTTGAGATTCTCTGAAAACGTTTTCGTATCAGAGCAACGTAATGATCCTACAGTAATTGCGAATGGGAATGGAGTAACACTTGATGCCGTTAATACCTTGCATGAGTTGATGCCATCGCTCGGGTACACTGGTGGAGATACGGTTACTGACAACGAAATAAGGAAGCAGGAGGGACAACATTTGATGACACTACTGTTTCACATTGGGGAAGACCAAGCTAAACGTGAGAGTGTTAGGCATAACGGCTTTAGCTGTAATGTCTGCGAAGCAAACCCCCTTACTGGAGTAAGGTACAAGTGTGCCAACTGCAATGACTTTGACGTATGCGAGAGGTGTGAAGTGTCGTGCGAGCATGACCCAACACATGTGTTTATTAAAATCAAGATACCAATACCACCTTTAGCTTTTCCGAGGAGCACATTATTACCAAAGTTCTATCCAGGTAGGTTCTTTTACAGACATAAATGACATTTTAACTTTTATTACATCCCAGTGAAGGAGTTCCTTATCGATACCCTAAGCAGGTAGTTATCCTAGAGTTTTGCCATTGCCACGAACAGCCCTCACAGATTGACTCCAGCCAACGTACTGAACTAAAGAGATAATTATGTTTCATGCACCTTTCACATTACACTTGAAATACGTCACCTACTTAGCTGAATTGAGTGTTGGTGAATAATATCCCTACCATCATTTAACATTCTGGCAATCTAGTTACTAAAGGAAAACTTAATCTTTGGCAAATACTCCCATAGCAAGCCAGATACAGCCGACAGCATAATGTCCTATTTTTCGAAGATTCAATAATTTTTATGGACTTTTTGTCATTTGTTGCACCATTCTTGTGTTTTGTGCAGTTGTGCAGCAATGCCTTTTCTATCCACATCTTTCTCCTCGTTTTTCTTCAACTGAAAACATTACTCTGTTTTCCATCGTTTTCTCTTATCAATACTTTCCATAATTTCTAATGTAGTTATATTCTAGATATACACCATTAAAAGTTCTAGCTTTCAGTACAACCAAAACCCCAAGAATATTAAACCACATGTAAAATTTTATGTACACATAGTTTGCAAGGAACAGTGAAAGTTCTCTTGTGTTGCACCACCGATCCCATGTGGCTCTATCATTTAGCTCTGGTTTTATGTGGATTCCAGCCATAAATAATCTGTTGTGAAGTTTCTGTATTGCAAAGATTGAGCTTTTCATATAAAGTCCACATAGTATTCAATGTGGGGACCACATGTCAGTTCAAAATATCTGTTTATGTGTATATACAAAAATTTGATTTGATATTTTATCAAAGCTGTTATGGTTTATTGGTTCAGATGCAAAAATGAATTTTGCAGAGGATTGCAGAATGCAAATGTGAATTTGGTCTTTTCACTCATTTTTAAAGGAGTTTTCCATACTCTGAGCATGATATCCCAGACCTTAAGCTATAACTACTTGAGGCTTTTAGTAACCATGCAATTGTGACAAGAACTTCTGTCCTTTTTTGCAACACATTTACATCATCTTTTACCTTGATCATTGCTTGGTTTCATTAAGTGGCATATATTTATAGGCTCTGACATTTCAGTTTATACATCATGGCACTTCACAGATTAATTGTCTATTGAAACTGAATTTTCATTTTACTTTATATTCTTGTTTACAAAGATGTAAAAGAAGTACAAGGCTTACAATAATCAGATGCCAGTGAAAAGGCTGTTCCTATCAATATCAAGTTGTCAGTGCTAGCATTTTTATCATGCATATGAAAAGCATGTATTTGTAAATATTGGGATATAATAGTATTGAACTACATTTCATTTGTCTTGTATAAAATGAAATAAGAAGATGTTGACACATTTTGGCAAAGTGACAAGTCTTAAGCAAATTGCCAATGTCAGCATGATTTTACCGCATGGGAGTCTTGTGTCGACCAATAATACGTAAGTCAGCCAATTTCAGTGCAGTGAGCTGACATGGTCTAGTGGATATGTTCCTTGCCTTCAGTTCAAGAGGGTCATGGTTCAAATCCTGGAAGGGCCATTGATGATGTCAGGAAGGGCACCTGGTCTTAATGTGCCCTATGCTCCAACAAGTCCCATGTTCATTGACATTACCCAAGCCCCTGCAAAGGGGAGTGCATTATAGAAGTCGCTGTTAACACAAGCAATGCAGTGGTTTTAAATGCTGGCTGGGAGGTGATAAAGAGTGGAAATGCAAGACTTGTGCAAAGGAAGAGGGCAGTATGTTAGAGGACCCTATAGTCATTAATTGTGATGGACATTCTTAAGATATGCATAAAAGCTGTGTTACAGAAAGTATTAAGAATGAATGGGTTAAATTCAAGTTATTTTTATAGATGTTAACTAGTACCAGCACTTCACTTTGCAGATGATATTTCTCTGCTAACTGACAGTATTGAAGAGATGCAACAGTGACTCTTTAGTGTGGAACATGAATGTAGGGAAGTGGGCCTGAGACTTTATGCAATGAAGATAGATATGTTTTGTGATATTGATGATGATGGCACTGGACAGAACTACCCTAGCAGTCAAAAATGATTTCAAGTACCCTGGTTTGTCCATAAGCTCATCTGAGAAAGACATACACATAAAGCTATACACTAGCTCAAGAAAATATGAAAGTTTTAAACTTGCACAACTGAAAGTTTAAAAGAGGATGTTATTTGTAGTGATGATGGAGTCCATTCTGCTGTAAAGCATGGAAGCTTGGACACTTGCATCACAGCAATCAACAAGACTTGATGGTTATTATACCTCTATGCTTCAAAAGACTTTAAATATCACATGGAGAGATCCTGTCAGGAATATGATTCTATGTAGCAATCTTCCCAAATGTCTTTGAAGAGTAAGGCATATTGCCTCAAAACTGCTGGACAGTGTGTGCAGCATAAGGATTGAGCAGTCACCAACCTCATTTTTTCTGGGAACTGGCTCATGTAGTGGCCACATTCACGTCAGTTGATCAGCTAATATGTTATGCAATATTGAGCACCATAGATAAAATATAGGCCAGTATATTGGATTGTATTATTTGGTATGCTGTAATTGCTCAGGGAGACCCCACTTTATGTTGGTGATAAATAGTGCAGGTTTGACATGGGGAGCTAAAGCTGGGCTCTACCAGGTTTGCATAGATTGGACGAAAATATTGTTGTGCTTTGTAAGTGTAGGACTTTGCCAGGTAAAGACAATGATGTGATAAAAGTAGAAACAGGAGGAAATCTGGAGAGTTTATTAATTTCTAAGACCAACAAACTGTGGACAGGAAAGGGGGTGCAAATGGCAGTTGCAATGGCCAGATACATGATACCAATACTGATAGCCTGCAGTAAGAGGGTGATGCCATCAAAATAGGTATATAGAAACTAATTGTAAGATATCTCACCAACATCCACCTGGCTCCAAGCTACAACACCCATCTGGTAAGTAAATTTATTTCTCCTGTATCATCCCTTGTACTTGAAGCTCCAAATCCCCCCAAAGTTTATCCCCTAACATCTTTTGAGGAAGGGGAGGGCACTCTAATGGTTAGCACCTATGAAGGGACCATAATGGAAGCCAATTTAATACAAATCTTAATAATACTATCGCTGCCATCTTAAATTATAGGGGTGTTTTCCATCAGTGCAGTACATGTTGATATTTTAAAAAGTATTTGACAAGAATTTTTTCTGTATTGTTATATTCAGCTTTAAAACCATCTTGCCAGTGGATTGGAAATTAATTTTCAGTGTCAAGTTATTTCTTCAACCCAAAACTGTTGCCTGTAAACCCCAAAACATGTACTCGGTATCAAACAAAGCAGTTTGTTGGTGAGTTTCAAATTCACATGTGTGACAACGATTCTATACAATATACTTTGCAGATACTGCAGGGCAGAATGGCACTTTTTTGCAGGCTGTCATAAGCAAACATAGTAAGGCTACCATGGTCCTAGTGGATATATACCTTGCTTTTTATTCCAGAGGAGAAAAATTTGATTCTTGAAAGGGCCATTAATGACATTCAGTCTTAAAAGTGCTCTATGCTTCAGAAGCAAGTCCCTTATACATGGATACTGCCATAGCCCCTTTCAAGGGTAGTGCACTGTGAGAATGCATTATGATCATCATCATCAACATCATCATCAACAACATCCTCCTCCTCCTCCTCCTCCTCCTCATCATCATCATCATCATCATTACCAGCAATAAGGCATTGAGAGTGTAATCTAGTTGTGCTTCCAAAACTGATTCTGTATCCGCGAAAAATGATTCAGCAATGGACCAACATTTGACTGAAAACCAGTCTTGTGCCAGCCATTATCAAGGTTCCTTTAGGGTAATAAGTAAAACACTCTTCCATTTCATCTTAGGACTTTGGAAACTTTATATATCTAAACAAAGGAGCCCATTCTTTGACGCCCAAAAGAATTTGTTTACAATGTATGCGCTTTTCAATAACATTGGTGACCAAAAATATATCACTCATACGGATGTTACTTACAACAACGTGTTGTAATCCGCAAATTTCCGGTAGTTTCTGCACGAACATACGCTACTTTCACTCCAAACGATTGTTATGACCAGTGTCTGTCGAATCGCTTAGCGATGTGAGTACTTTTCTTGACACAATTTCATGTCGGAAAGCATTGTCTTCATCATCATCAACATCATCATCATCAACATCATCATCCTCATCATCATCATCATCAACATCGTCATCATCATCATCATCAACATCATCATCATCAACATCATCATCATCATCATCATCATCATCAACATCGTCACCGTCATCAATTTACCGATAAAAACTGTGGGTTTTTAGGCTCTGTCGCTAAGATAATCTCGTCCTTCTCAGTTGTTGCTCATCAATCTCCAAGTGGGAGGCGAGCCCCCTACATATGTGATTTGCCGCATTGCAAAACAGGAACTGTTTCTGAGGGTAGTCGTTATCACATCGTGTTACGTGTGCGATATACTTTATATGTTGTGTCTAGCAGAAGTCAATAAACTTCGTCGTGTTCCTAATTTGCCTCAGTTCTTTATTGCTGATTACATATGCCCATGATGTTGGTAATTCTGGGTTGAAATCCTTCTCACGAAGCGTATTTCTGCGTATGAAATCTCCCTTTATCATGCGCCTTAGAAAGCCATTCCATACGGTTAATAAACATTGATTGCTTCCAGCCGATTCATTAAGTTTCACGAGAACGTCGCAGATAACGATTTTTCATATAACATGTCTGCACGTGTCATCCCATACTAAGTTTGGTAACAGAAGACCCATGGCAAATATATTTCAAACAGTACTGCACCTTACTCAGAGCCCTTGTGTTAATTTGCTGATTACCAACAATCCTCAATTTTTGATACACCTTGGTAAATTTAATCTTAATTTTTTTAATGTGATTTTTGGGCCGAAGTCGTATACATATATTAAATAGTTCAAAGTATTGATGTGCCTTGTAACTGCGTTAAAGCTCCCAGTTGAAGAGAGGAACTGAAAGAGTTACAAGCTGACCATGTTTACTACACTGTGATTTTGATAGGCTTGTTTTACATTTGCGCTAGGAAAGACTACTTCACGGCATTTTATCTTGCTCCACAACTCCAAATCCCTGTGGCCTTTGCGTGCTTCATTATTATTCTCTTCGTATGTTTGTGTTAATTATACCACCTTGATTAATGATATTCTTTCTCCCTTTTCGATTTAACAAACAGGTAAACCTGGCTTGCACCAACCGATATCTTGGCAACAGGTCCTCGAACTTAAGGAGCAAACCTACTTCGAAACATCGGATATCGAGAGTCTGTATGATAAATATTCCTCACTATGTAACGATACGAGAGGCATCTCGAAAGAGGTGTATTATCGATGTCTTGGACCTCTTGGCACTCCTAAAAACCTTGCACTGGATCAAATTTTCAAATTTTTCGATAGAAGTGGCGATGGTTTCATTAACTTTGAGGAGTTTACTGTTGGTATATCTACCATAGCTCGAGGTACTCATGAGGAGAAATTGCGTCATGTCTTCGAGGGCTATGATGTAGATGGCGATGGTTTTATTTCGAAAAATGAATTATATAGGATGCTTGATGCATACTATCACATCAATGTTGAACTTCTGAAGGATGTTATTAAGTCTTGCGAGGAGTCTCTGATGACGAATTACGAGAACTTAGCCGATAAACCTATTTCATCCATTTTTAAGGCGCCTATACCCGTTGATACAAGCGTTGCTGTAACGGACAATGAAAGGTAAGATTGCGTTCATATCATGTTTTTGTTGTTGTTTGTTTTATGTATGGCCTCGTGTAAGAACTGGTATTTGGATTTTTTTGGTTTACTTGGTTTGAAGGCCTGGAACATGTAATCAACTCATCTTACTTAGAATCGGACAGAGATGATGATATGATTATAGTTCTGGAACATATTCCAAACCACAATTTAAAAGTCATTGTACATGTCACAGTCCAATGTTGGCGCATTCATGTATGGGTAAGATAATGCCAAATCAAGTAAAACAGAGGGATGAGTAAGTCTTGATGGTATGTTTGGTACGGCTACTACGAAATTTTGAAGAATAATGGACTACTTGTACCTGGTTATGTTTCTGCCGTATGGTTACGACGGTGCCACTGAAAGGTGACAGGAAATATCATTTAACAAATTTAAGTAACTCTTTGATTCCTAAAGTGGTAACTACTTGAAGCGACCTCAGGCTGAAACAATAACATGATTTTGCTTAAACTAGGGGGTAGAAAGGGGAGGGGTCAAATTACTATGAAAAACAAGATTGATGAGGCGGAAAGATTTTCTGACCCTGTTTGTCCGAAAACTTTTGTTATTTGAGATAGTCTTAAACGGCCTTATGACTAGGGGGTGGGTACTTGCAGGGTGGTAGGTTCTATTAGTTTAGGATCAGATTTGGTCACCAGTGCTTAACCGTATCCAGTCTGGGGAGGGACAGACCCGCTGTTCTATATTTTTACTAATGTCCCATGAAGGACTTTCCCAATCATTTTTAATGTTCTGACCTTTTCCCAAATGTATTAAGGAGTGTATTTAAAAAAAGGGTTATAATTTGCTAACGATGAAGAATTTTGATATGTTTACGTATGAAAACGCTTAAAATACAGCTGTTTTGTGGCACAAATGAGGTAAATTGCATGTGAAGTAGCTCCAATCATACCTTCATTATCGCTTTACTTAAAGAATTAAGCTGATTTTACGTTTTGCTTTCCTTTTTGAACGGTGTTTAGGTACTGGTCAATTTCTGATTGTTGTGTGACGTCATCATCTCCTATTTGAAACACTTTTTTCTATAGCTAATAGATAAATCGACGTACCTACTAAGTTTTCATGTAACTACAGGTGTCATGTAAGAAATGACTAGTTGAGTGAACTAAAGCGGCCTGGTTTAACAAAATGTCCTCTCAGTAAGGTAGTTGGTAGAGAACTGCGCATGATGTAATGAAATTGTAAGCCATTTGCTTTGCCGTAAGGTCCAGGATACATTCTTTCAGAAGAATACTCTTCTAATAACAAAATATATACAACCTGCAGCGTTCCAGTACAGTCAATGTGAATACAAATATCATCTGCTATCTTTTGCACTTCTTGTCAGAGGATGAGTTGCATAGAGATCTTGTTACGTTATAAAACGTAATGAAGACTGCCCAGTTGTACATCTATTATGACAAACGTTGTGTTTGTAGAATTGCCTCCTCCTTTCTTGCTGACTCATTGCCCGACACAGAGAACGATAACGTTTGCTTTTGTCCCACATTTTGAAAAAGTTTCCGAAATTCCTTCCGTTGACCTTCTTTCGGACACAAATTTTGGTTGTTAATGTAGATGGTAGGGAACTTCTTACATGTAAAACCTTGTGACAGTACGCCGTAGAGATGCAAAAGTAAACTTTATGTGGACCTCAAAGGCAAATCCGGAGTTTATTACATTCATGTCAAGTTCCAAGAAGGAAGCATTATACCTAACATAGGTATGGTTGAAGCGTTGATTACGTATTAATTAATATTTATATAAATATCCTTCCTTCAGCTTGCATTCCTGATTTTATTCTGTCATTTTCTGTAGTGAAAAGAGGGGAAACAGTAATGACAGTGCGAGCAGTTCTACGTTAGAAGAGGACAAATCCAACCGATGGCGTGATCTATCACCAACAAGCAAAGAGTCCTTCCATTCCTTCCCGGTAGTGGAAGCCATGGTGAGGGATGCTATTCAGGAGATGGTTTCAGGCATTATGCAAGAGGCAGACCTTGATCGTGATGGCAAGTTGTCTTTCGAAGAGTTTGCACAGTACGCTGTCGTAGATGTGTCGTTGTTAAGTTGGTTTGAGGAATTCGCTGGAGTTTTCTAAGAAGCCTGTAAATTCACGTTTCCCAGTTGAAGATGACAGACAGCTGGTATTTTTTCCACTGCGGCCAATTCGTTCTTAGGAGTTAAAGAACTAACTATTTTATATTTGTTTAATGTAAAGGCCATCGGCAATGATAGCGACATTATTTTTAACTTGTTTCGTTATTGGAGTGATACACTTCTCTTTATCTCCGTCGTGATGACAAACCAGTGTACTAAACAAAGTGTCTGTAAAACTGGCTTTTGATTAACTGTCTATGGCTACACATGTGATATTATTTCCCACCCCTACCCTTCCTCCCTTTTGGGAATCATATGGTGTTTCATTTTCCACAGCCGACATTTGTTTAATTTTACAAGTTACTAAACCGGACGCTGATTTATGGTAAGTTGTGTACGTCTTTCCCAATTTACTACTTTTACTTTTTCAAGGAATATAGGCCATGTTTCCTGAGCGTGCCGCAATTTTTTTGTAGCAATCGACTTGTCCGTTCGTAGTATACTTGACATCTTACGTTGACATACTACTTTTCGTGACGGAGGTAATGCATTATTCTTTGTAGCACAAAGAACTTCCCTGCGTTTGTAATCCCAGCATACTACGCGATGGCTTCTAAATTATATACATGAATTGCATCTTGCTCTATTTTCTAATCGCAGGATACCGTTGGTCGTTAACCACAACACAGTTCTTTGGCCTTTCAGTTGTCATTCGCTTCCAAACTTGTTACTTTCCTCCTTAAAATTCCAGAATCTTCAATCGTCGCTAACTATTATTTGTAAATGTATCAGTTACCTTTTCCTACGTTATCAGCATACTTATACTGGTGGTACCTGTAAGTCAGTAGCTGATAAGTACAAAGGATCTTTCCACTTAAGGAGATAGCGCGATGAGGATTTCATTTTGTAGCTGAACATTGGGCCTTGTTCTTTCATTTTGCCTATAATAGTTATAAGATGGTACAACCTTGTCTCCCTCTCCTTGGTCCCCTTACGTACCTTCTGATTTTCTAGCCAACTTCCGCCCAGAGACCATTTCGACATGATTTGTCTTCAAATGAGCTATCGCGTTCTGTAGCATTGAGAAAGATGTTTATATAATTGATACACCAATTAAATGAAATTTATCGGCAATCTTTGCAAGTATTTACTAGGGCGCGGTTTGTTCAGCGGTGCAAACAGTTAGAAATAGTGGAGGAGCAAGTACCTTGGTGTCGAAAATTTCTTGTTATACTTCAGTCATATATATGCAATACAGGTATTTAGATATTATTAGGTACTAAGAATTTCACAGTCTTACTTACTTTTATATTTACCTATTTTTATGTGCATTGGGGAAGGGATGGTCAACTGTATGGAAAATAGGAGAAGCAGCTTACACAGGTGACGCCGCGCTCGTCGGGTAACCGAAACCAAAGCACCCAAATCTATTCATTACGACAGCCCCAATCGCAGGAGGAGGGTATCGAAATACTCCTTGAGTGTTGGATTTTAGACGCAGATTCTCTCAATGTATCTCAAAATTAGTTCAGTTGATCAGTGTATGGTTGCCACATTCTGCAAACTTCACTCATAGTGGTTCATAAGAGGCACCCTGCAACTTGATTTGTGTCACTGAAATTTTAACCGATCAGTTCTGCAGCATTAAGTCGAAATACGAAGTACTTATTGATAAAATACCTGATTTTCGATACAAGCGAGGAAATATTGAGAGATTCGGTGAATGGCTATGAGCGAAGGATTTTCAAACGCTTTTCCCGAATGTCCATGCATTGCTTTGTGCACCGTTAGCAATTCCTACTTCGTTTGTAACACGAGAGGTCACCTCCTCTGTTCAGACATGCCTAGTAACATATAGGAGTTGCAAGAGTTGCCTATATCAGATGTATGTGTACGAGGTAGAGCTGAAAATGCGACCAAGTATCCCTCGCACTTCGCAAAGAATTGTCCTGCTTTTATACATAGGTATGAGTTCTGCCGTTTTTCCAATGTTTTAGGCTCTTTTGATCGTGACTCTACTTAATCTTTTGGGAACTAATTTACCGAGGGAAAATAACTTCGGCAAATGCAGCAGCACTTTAAAACTCAAAGTTGACCAACATTCGAGAACAGTCACATTAGCACTTATTGAAAAGGACGAAAGAACTCCTTTTCACAACATTTTGGCCTGTTAGGAGCTGGCGGATAACGATTACCCTTTTATTTTAGTTTGGAAAAAGTCACAAGGCGAAGGTAAACATTCAGTAGTACCCGAACTTTTCAAAATGTAAAGGTTCGTTTGAAGCGAGGTACAGCAGCTCCGTGGCTGAAAAGCTGCTTAATCCTTTAGCTTCAACATGTCAACCTTGCATCACAGTCTGCAATTACCAGATGGACCTGCCTGACGGCATCGCTTCTCAAAACTGCAAATTCTGACTCCAAAAATGACTCAAAAGGTTTCTGGTTTAAGATATGCATATATCTGGGTGTTCTCAAAAAGGATCAAGGAAAAGGACGGGCTGTAAGAAGACCGAAAATACTTTGTAAAAATTTAATAAACATCACTTTAAGCGCAAGAACTTCAGGCGTTTAGATTTACGCAGTTTACTTACTCTGCTTTTTGTTATAACGTGTTTCTTTTACGTATTCTGGTATTATTATCAGAAACATAACTAGGTCATCTATGTGCATTTTTTTCGTGACATACTCGATTTCGAGCGTAGCCTATTGCCCAGCCAGAGTGAGCAATGTCC
>JAAAKL020005911.1:0-18677 GCA_010016065.2 Carybdea cf. marsupialis auct. non (Linnaeus, 1758)
TAGTAGTAGTAGTAGTAGTAGTAGTAGTAGTAGTAGTAGTAGTAGTAGTAGTAGTAGTAGTAGTAGCAGTAGTAGCACAACCTGCACCGTGATTTTAGTAGAATAAAACGTGTTAATGAGTCATCGTCTTGAATAATACTTTCTGGTAGCATTATATCTATCATGATTTATTATTGCAAAATAAAAACAGTTTTCTCAGATATTTCTGCCATCGTGATCTTTTACTGCCATCGTGCAGGAAGACAGGCAATGCCACAATCTATGACGAAAATGACCAGCCGGGAAAATGTCGAGATAGGGCTGTACAATTTCCTCACCGAATATTATCAAAAAAGTTGTCCATTGGTATTGCATGATAAGGTATTCACTCAGTGTAAACATTATTGCGAAAATCTTTATTATAGATGCTAAGGAGTTATTAATACAACGACCTGTAGATAAAAATTCAACCGATACCAATCACTGCGTACGTTACAGAATCAGCTATAATTAACAGGGCATACAATTCAAGTATTTTTGACGTGCATTGATCAAATAATGAAAACGATGGAGTATTAAACAATGATGAATGTAAATCTCCAAAATCCCTTAAAATTAGACTCACAGTAGCAAAATGTCCTCAAGCTGGCACTGATTTGTGAGTTATCATATATGTGCGCAGAAGCGGAGAAAACTTTGATCATCTTCAGTTTCACTGACGACAATGAATAACAATGCTGAAGAAAATAATGAGTATTTTTGGACTTGTAAAAGTCAAAAGTGAAGATGGTTGAACAAGTAAGGATGATGAATTCATGTAAAAATTCTCACAACAATTTATCATAAAACTTTCAACGCCGATAATGCTGCCGGCCCTCTCTGAATATCGAGAATTTTTGAAGACGAAAAGAAGACAGAAAATGAGGCAGAAGATCGAGAATATATAAGAAATAGCTACTGCCACAAGCGAAGTTGGTAGCTGACTTTTTACTCTCCAAAAGACAAACTTCAATATCTCTCTTACAAGTCAAATCATTCAAATAACGGAAGTTTAAACGATATCGCTCACAAAGAAAAAAAAATGAAACGGGTAAATCCATTCGTAAAGTCTCCAAACAAGCTATATTTAGACTTGTAAAAGGCCATTACTGCCTGTTAAGTGCAGTGCAGATTGTTAACCACAAGATCTTTAAGAACTATCAGAAATAGATATAAATGGATGCAATAATTTTACTTTTACCTCATTATTCTGGGGTACAGAAAAGTTAGTAATTGGAAACTAGGCGCGAGTTGGAGCTAATGGTCCTGAAACAAAAACACGACGCTTCCTAGCAGAGCCCACTTTAGGAATTATGATACAGTTACTTAACAAGGATACGAGTTCACTGGTTAGAGAACAAAGGTACATATCTATATATCTATATATGCAAACAGTCCGACTTCACGATTATTTTCTTATTCATAAGAATTATATTGCTATCAAACTGTTATCTGGAGTGATTTCTGGGTGGGAAAAGGTGAGCATACGCTGTTTTAGGGAAGCATGAATGTGATTTGACGGCATAACCGTGAGGAAAATTTTACGATTCAGAAGTACGGTAAAATTTTCTAGTCGAAAGATGATCACAGTATTGCACTTAGACTAAGCCATACCAACACTGTAGACCTCTTTCTATGTTCGCTAAAGCTACAGCACACCATGCCAAAACCACTCAACATGACTCAAATTCAAACACCGATTAGATTAGAAGTAGCTGTGATGGATATTCAGCAAGGAAAGCGCCTCCTTACTTACCTACATCTCGAGCAGAGAGCAAGTGATCTTTCCTACAAAGAACATTTCCAGTGTGAGTGAAAAATACCTTAGTATTCACTTCGATAGTAAAAGAATCATTCTCGGAACTTAAAAGAAGTCTCTGATAAACCGTAGGAAGCCTCTATCTACCGCGGCTAACTGAAGGGTTCTAGAGGAAAATCTCCGATTATTATTAATAATTCAAGCATACAAATACGATACAACTGGCAGCTCTCAGGGAGCTATTTCCACTGATCAAGCTTTCGCTTTTCTAATACGAACAACATGCAATATTTCTTATACTTATGATTCTCACAATACAAGCTGATGATGTTATATATCTATGGTTCACGAAAACTCTTGCGGTGGTAAGTGTACTTTGCAGTTCTGGAGTAAATAACACCACTTCGGCACAATCATAGCAACGGCGAGCCAGGGAAGGAAGGAGAAGATGGTCTGATGAAAACACGGTGGTAAACGATATATCCCCGTGAAAAAGCAAAGAAAATTCTACTAAGATATGGAACCAGAAGATGTGTATGATTAAGTGCGGTTCCTAACGGAGACTTTTGCTCTTGTTTTCTACTAAAGTACTATACAACTGGGCAAACAAAATCTATGTACTTTCTAAATGATTAAAATTTCCCGATCCATTATTAATTTATCTATTAACTTATTATCGATTTATTCGTATGTTAATTTATGCATTTATAAATTCATTAATTTATCAAATTGATTTTATTTTTCTTCGTTATCTTTTTTCATTGATGGACTGACTCATCATTGATTGTTTAATTGGATTACAGACTGATTGATTTTGATTAATTGATTGCTTGACTGATTGATTGATTCATTAATCGACTCATTGATTGGTTGACTAACTAAAGCATATGTCGTCCAGGAGGTATCAGAACCACGAACTTTCTACTGAAGTGTGAAATGAGTTATTCATTGGTACTGAATAGACAATTACTCTCACCTTCGGCTGATAACTTAATTACATACCAGCTACTTTATTTTTTCTTAACATTACATCTACAGAATTTCCTGTAAAGGTAGCAACGCGACAAACTACTATCCAAAACAAAACACAGTAATGCTGACATTTGGGTTTGAATATACAAACTTTGAAACATGAGTTTCACACTTTCAGTAAGGATAGAATCCTTCGTGAGTCATACATTTTTCTCTTTACAGTACAGGCTTATGAATGTCCTACTATTAAGTATGGACTCAATCTAATGGTTCTGTAACATTCTATACAAATTTTTAAAATAAAATCGGCATATGCTATATCACAACTAAAATTTCTATACCAGCATTTCCTTTATTAAATCTTTGATCACTGAAGCAAATGGGCTACACTAGGTCCTTCGAGAGCCAGCCGGGGTATTTCATAGCAACGGGCCCCAGAAGGCAAATTTTGACCTTTCAATAGGGGCGTGACTGTTGTTCCATTCTTCAAAAAAAATCGTTAGGAATTCACCCACTCGCACTTCAGACAATTGGGATATCACCCCCTCGCTCCTAAAAACAACTGAGACATCGTCCACTCGCCCTTAAAAACAACTGGAATATCGCCCACTCGCCCTTAAAAACAACTGGAATATCACCCACTCGCCCATAAAAACAACAGGGGTATCAACCCCTCCCCCTTTAAACCATTGGATGTCATCCCCTCGCCCTAGGGAACCATTGGGATACAACCCCCTTGCCCTTAAAACCATAGGGGTATCACCCCTCTTTCTTCCCCCAAGCGTCCGCTACTGCATAATAGCTATAATCCATTACGGTGGAAGCTAACATGTATTTTAATGTTGCCGACAAAACACCTGCTTCTCAGCTTGCGGCTGCGTTACTCCTTCGCAAATAAAGAAGCAGTGGTAATAACGGAAAGAATGCTTCCTCGTATTCAAATTTTTCTGAATACAGCAATTTTTTGTGTATAGATATCGCCTTAAATAGAGAGAGGAATACTATGGGCCTTGAAAAGTCTGGGTTTACGTAAAGCGATGAGATTTCTCACGGGGAATCAGCGTGGTGATTTGTAACAAAAGTTTAAAGTCCTTTTTGCAGTCATCTATCCTTTATCGTACATACCGATGGGGTGCAAAACCCTGCATTGGTGGACATTAACATGCTGTTCTACGCAATTATCGAGACCAGCTTTTTACACCATGTGACAAAACTGCAGAAGAACTGACACCCGGCCCATCAATTTGATCCAAAGTTGTTTGAAAGCTGCTAACTTTTATTAAGAAGAAAGGGCTCCAAATGAGTGCTGGAAAGATACTACAGGAGTGACTAATGAGGGATAACAAACGTCGTAATCTTACTGCAGGAGCCATAGGGCCTACATTTGGACAAAAAACTCTCTTAAATCTATGAAAATATAAAGTACAGTAGCCTTTCAAGATTGCGACCTACCTTTACTTCTATAATTTTTTTGGTAAAAACTATGAATAAATCATTGGGTGATCACCAGGACTGAAATCGACACTTAAAAATCTCCTTTCCTTCAGCTCGCAGGATAAAATAGCACGGAAAAGGCGAATGGAGGTCTGTGCAACTAAAGGAATGTATCTTTTGTTGGCAACATAGGAGGAGAGGAATACGCACAAAATACCGGATATATAGAACGAATGTTCATAGAATCGGAGTATTTAAAACGAACGTGAGAAAAAACAAACAAAATCAAACGATGATGATAGGAAGCTTACCGTAGATAACAACTACTTACCAGAAAAGATCTTCACAAGAAAAATCGATATCCCACCAATGGAATCAAAAGCTACCCTTAACAATAATCTGCACTTACAAATGCTACCTGCCTGAAGAACAAAAAAATCTTTTGAAGTAAATCTTATGAAGAAAATCCAATTTGCGAGTGGGACCGTTCTTACATGCTTTAATTGATAGCTGACCTCAGTATCATTAACTGAGGTTTTCTAGCATTGTAATGATTGCAGTCCTGTATTATTAACGAGAACAATGAAAAGTAGTAAATTTCTTTTGAGCCGTAATAATGGGTTTAATAAGATGAGAACGTCAGCCAAAACAGTAAGACAAAACCTAAATAGCCTAATTCCAAAAATATAAACATCCCGGCCGGCTTCAGCACATGTAGACACACCGTAAAAAAAACATGCCTCTGCCAAGGAATGACTACTGGAAGAATAGATATGAGCGCCGTACAGCAGATGGTCGATTATGTCTATGTTGAAACGAGAGCAAAGGAAATGTTCTATTTTAAACCCTAGCCAAACGAATAGATTTTCACTCAAGTATCGTGATGGAAAATCTGATTTTGTTTCGCGATATCGAGCGAAGGTTATTAAACAACTGGATTTTGCACTCCACCGGTAAGGGTGCGATAAAAGCTTTTGGACTTTTTAACCAGAAAACACAATCGACTCGTCAAGAATTGACATCGCTATAAACCATTATACAACCTGGCCAAATGGCGGGCTTTTTCACTCGACTTACGTCGGGTGGAATTTGAATGACTAATGCAGTCGTTTGGCCATGGCTTAATACAGACGAAGCCTTGAACATATGAAGGCTGCGAAACAGTAAATGAAAGAATTAAGAGGAAGGCGGCCTTTTGCAAAGAAGAGAGATAAGAATAGAAAGACAAATTTTACTTAATCGTTCGACAAAAAAAGGAAAAAAAGAAAAGATGGAAGGGAGAAATGGGGAAAATATCATCTGGGAGAGAAAGTACGGCGAGCCAGCATCAGGTATTTAAAGATGTGGACAGTGATGCACACGTACTAGTGATGATACAATTCAGAGGGAGCTATGGAAGACAAAGAATGAGCTCTGAAGAGGCGAGATGTAATATAGTCAGAAGTAAAGAAAGTGCAGAGTCAGATATACAGGAAAGTGGTTTGGAAGCCGATCCTGCTACAGAATGATTATCGTCGTACTAAAAAGGAGAATTAGAATGGGGAAAAAAAGGGGGGGGGGGAGGATGATGATGCAGGTTGTCGTTGGACAGCCTTAATTTGACTTGTCTAGGCAACAGCACTATTTAAGCTGGATTCTTCTAGAGCATCCTTTAACTTTCTACAACATTCTAAAATGTTTTGCCACGTTCTATAGGTTTGCAGAACCTTCCCGAAACTACTATAGGACACACTAGAAATTTCCAGATTTTTTAAAAATATTCTACGACCTTTTAAGGAGTTCTGTGTAAACAAGCCGAATTGCATCTAAGGCAGGAAAGCAGGCATTTAGGTAACTTTCATCGAGTCAAGTTAACATAAGCTGTAAATAGAATAATGATGATCTGTTAATAAAATATCTGATATTGAGCAACTTTTCATCTCTCTGGAATACAACTCGGGTAATGTGAATAACTAGCGCCAACAGAAAACGAATAAGATGAGGGTAAGCGATGAGCATGGGGTATATAATTAAGCTAGGGAAACAAGAGAAAAAAATGGGTAAAAATAGATAGAGAAGAGTGTTACAAGGAGGAGACAGTACTACCAAGTGAAGTTAAGCTAGTCTAAAGAAAAAGAACTTAACACATGGCCGTTTATATAAGACCACCCTACAAAACGTTTTGTCTTAAACGGAAGGAGTGTAATCAAGACGAGTCTATGGAGGAAGGTATCTGCGAATTTAGGAGAAAGCATTCTCCTCAAGCACGAGCTTACACATGGTGAGCTTGCAAGCTTCACAAAGATAAAACCATCCCGTCTGCCATCGCTAAGTAATAGTTATAAATCCTCATGCAAATGTCCTCAGAGTAACATAAGTTCAAAGGCTTTTTCGCAGGACGAGGCTGTTACTTACCTAGGTTTGAACTAAGTTAGTAATTAAGTCCTTTGTCTACAAACTATTACTTAGAGCGGCAGGCCAGCTCGTTGCCTCATTGAGGTTTGTTTTTATGGTAATTAGGTGCCTGCCGAACAAGGTGTCATTATAAACACAGTTGGTTATTATTCTCATTGCTCACAGGGAACACAAAGATTGGAAGTGCTTGTGTTCTACAAGAAACTACGATAAAGTACCTTTGATTGTTACGCCAAAAACATTGCAAACTACATAATGATGGATATGAGAGAAGGTCAGATGATATCATCATATGATGGAGCAAGCACAGACATTTATAACTTTTACACACCAATCATCCTGATCCTGAATCACGGCTATGAGCTGTCTGGGGTAGTATCGCGTGTAATGGCATACCTAGTTGATAGATATGAAAGCATGACGACAAATTCGCATACAACTACAGTTGGGTGTACACGGTAGTAGGTCACTCCCCTGATCTTGCTTCGCTATTCAGTAACGCCCTGTAAACTGTGTCCTTTATTCTTGTAAGGTGGGGACATTAAACTATATTTTGATGAGCTACGCTCTAGTCACCTGCTACCACTTCCAAGTCCTTTGCGTTAACAGTTTTCAAGTTTGTTCAAAGCCGTAGGCGCACCTGTCACCTAAGCCAGATCTGTTAGAATGGCTGCTAAATGACTGGCAAATGGGGTTCCCTTGTCAAGTTCTCGAGTTTACCATTATTACTTATCTTTTCCAATAATTAAAAATTAGAGGGCAGGGATGGCTCTAGAAGTAAGTGTAATTAAAGTATACGTAACAGACAGGGCTAATGTTGTCCATGATCTACAGGGCATGGGTCACATAATACTGCTCAAAAAGGCCTTTTTGTAGTCGTCTTCAGCTGTTAAATTACAGTTGTATTTGCAGTACCTAATTCGAGGCATATCTGGTGAAAGTAGTTCTTGATCACTATCATTGTTGACCATCTACATTTCCTTTATCTTACTCTACTCCAGCTGTGTCCCTTCCTGGCAGAGAGGCAACCCTCCCTGGCCCCTCCGCGCCGATCACGACAAGTCAATAATGTCGATGGCTATACGTGACAGGACCCTAAGGCCTTAGACAATAATAGCATTTCCCTTTCGTCTCATAATCCCGATTTCGCTGTTTTAGCTGTGACAAAGATTATATCGGATATCGTAGAATTGTTTCAATGCGGAGGGGAAATGATGACGTCACAAATCAAACGTTTTGGAAATTGGACGACTTGACCCCAGATATCTGAATAACAATTAAGATGTCTACCAAGATACCTTGAATAAGATGTTTACCAAAACACCAGACCTGCAGTGTAGAAACTGTTGAAGGTAGAGGCATTTGAATCTCATAAATCTCTAGTTAAAACTTTGTTAATATTTCTTGGTTCCTTACGTTAGGAACCAACATCAAACAATAAGGTCTTGTTAGTGATATTTAAAAGTTTTATCTGATTTAAAGCTGATATCTTGGTGATGGAAAGGGCAACACTCTAAATTTTGGCCATTGGCGTTCTTACAATTAGGGCACAATGATAATTGAGTAGGCTTTCCATAATTCAAACATTTTCAAAATCTTGATGTCACACTCTCCCTCCGCATGAAATTCCTATCAGCGTCAAGTAAACTTGCCTACTACCTACCATGAAAGACGAGGGCTGAAACTACCGGAGGCAAAGTCTGTATACAAAACTTACGGTGTGATTATATTAGCTGGTTTGTACAGCGTCGTGTCTGTGTAATCCATTCCCAGGAGCATTTTTATACACGATCTATAACGCATCACAGCCTACTCCTACCCTATTCTTTCCAAGCTTATAAACCTATTCCTTGGGACTTACGATATCTTCTTTGCTGTTATTGTTTAAGTCAAAATTTCATATGCAAGTATATGCTTCCATATATGCTCATGTCTAACAACTACAAGCCAAAAGGCAGAGGATAAATTCTTCTTCTACCAGGATGCAAAATAACCACAGAAAATACCCCAATTTGTACCGCCCCATAACTTTGTAATAATTCTGACGTCAAAAGAGGGGCGAAATGATATAACACATTGTGCATATCTATCCTTGTCCATAAAAGCTAAGGGTTTGATACTAGGTATAGGCAGTGAAGTGAATGATGATTGTCCACAAAAAACAAATTCAATGGCCATGTTTTACTTCCTTTTTATGTAATGCATATCCAACTGCAAAATGCTCACAAATTCTTTCATTTGGACTATGCCTTTTCATGCCTGTGGAAGAAAGAACTCGGCGTTTCAAGGACATGTTCCTGCAATTACGTAGTGTCTAGCTCCTTCACTAAAGGAGAAGACAGAAATGCTAGTACTATCTTCCAGTGTCCTTGGAAATTTACAAAGTTTTAGAATTAATCTGCACTAATAAATTTAAGCTTAGCTTAATGTTTTCATCTTTTCATGAATCTGCTAGTAGATATTTTATACTATAAATAACCTTTAATTACTGTTCTTTGTCAGGCAAAATGCCTACCAGTAGTCTAGATCTATGAACTGGGAATGAGATATGCTTAGAGATCAATTTGAACTAAAGCATATCCATTTTGTAGCATGAACATGGTGAAATATCCCGCTTGTTATCACGCTCACATGAGATAAGAGGTTTCGATTCTCCTCTTTTAGGTCCTACTTAAAATATAATGACCCCGTCTAGGGGAGGGGGGATGAAGTGTCCGGAAATCAGGGACCAAGTTATATTGGCGGGGGGGGATCCTAAGTGGAACTCCTCATCCGTCTTGATACTATGTATTATAGTCATTGGGCGGTTATATTCATCGGTGGACTTCGCTTTGGTCCGAGTTGTGATCGTCGACGTTCGCAAATCACGCGTGACACAGCGGGAGATAAACTTTCAATCTAGGCCAGAAGGCATCGAACTCAATGACTAACAATAAAGTGGTGGTGAAACCCTGGCCAACATATGATATGAAAATGAAAACATTCTCTGCAACCGCCGTAATTACATCACCTTTGGGTTCCGACATTGGTTTTGTAGGAATGAGCAAATCAGAAATACTTTAGCCAGCTATTAGCGTTTACTACCCTTGTCCACCGAAATCGACTTGCTTAACATGGCGTACATTTTTAAGTATGAACTAGCATAAGATAACACAGGTACTAAAATCTACAATAAGACTACAATCGTTGTATATGCTATGCTGTCTTGTTTATTTAAAGACAGCGTCACGTTACAACTTAGAACCCTCCAATTCCGTCTCTTTTTCTGATAGTTTGTTATTCCAAACAATTTCGTTTTTCAATATTTAACTGACATAACTTTCGTAGTGGTATCTTCTGAAATTATTTGATTTGTTTTATCATTTTTTCGTTTACTTGTAAATAAACTAGCCTTGGGGCTACCAGATCTGTTGATATGAGCTTCAAGCATGAGACGTGCATTGCTTGATTCCTTTTGTCCGCATGTTATACTTGGGCTGTGGGGATATTTATGTTTACGTTTTCTTTACCTTCATTCCAGGCGAGACGGGGGTACTCTCTCGGTAAACAATTCCTGGTAACCATAGTAAAAAAACAAGCTGAAATCGTAGTAGGTCATCATGTTTTTCAAACAATATCATGCGTTACTGCGGTGATCTCCTTATGATCACCTTGACTTAAAAACGAATCTTAGCCCCCTTTCCCCCTCCCTTTTCAGAATTTTTAAGATGAGCAGTAGATGAGGGTATATAAGATAATAATCACGAACTAACTACTACCCCCTTTTGTAACATTTTTTTAATTCCTGAAAATACCCTGTGCTAGCTTAATGAGTTCTAACGATGACTGCATCATAATATCATCACGTGATCAAACTCAAAGTGTAAGATCTTAAGACAGAATGGGCCGCGTTTCACGCCTTTAAGCAAAATAAACGTGTATCATTGGATTTTCAATTTGGCAGGCAAAAAACGCCCCCCTTCCCGCTTTTAAAAGTCCAAAAAGGTTTTCTGCGATAGGAAGGTAGGTGTACACTATTGACGTTAAAACTTGATTTTTGTAGCAAGTTCAATGTTATTACAACAACAGCGAGACCTGCGTCATCGTTTCCCCAAATCGGCTAAGTTGAGTAGTTAATCGCTTGCGAAAGCACAAACAGTAGGCCTTGCCGTGAACTATTACTGCACCATTGGTTACAGTAGTGGTTTCTAAATCTCTGCCGTTGGGTGAAGTATCCTTTTTCATCTCTACTGAGTGATTGAGTATCGAAGGCTGAGTGAAATGAGCTTTTTATCGATAAGATTGGACTTGCACTACAAGAAAATTTCCTAATAACTTGGTAACTTTCATACGTATGAAGATAATGAGTTAATAATGAGGGTCATGGCGAGAGGGACATCTCCAAATCCTCTCCTCTCCCTTCTACTTCTCTCCATCCCTATCCTCTGCCTTCCTTTAATATTTTTGCTCTCTCTCCTCTCCTCTTGTCGCCTTTCTTTAGCAGCCAACGTCTCTGTCTTCCACCCCTTTCCTCTCCTGTTTACTATTCTGGATTCCTCTCCTCCCCCCCCCCTCTCCTTTCACTTCTCCCCTTCCCCATTACTACTCCTTAAACTACCCTACTCTATTTAAATCTTATCCAAACTATTCCGTCCTTAAAGTTATTACTTATAAAATAGTGAAAGAAATATCAACCACCCTTCCTTTTCTCTCTTTATAATTGGAGATGACCACTTGAAGAAGAGGCACGTTAAGGAAAACATTCCTGAACGTCATCAACGGACGTGGCTTTGGTAAAGTCTGAACGTGCTATGTTAAGTATAAGTAGCCCTCTACATTTGATTTTTTAAACCACGTATGTGCAATGTATTAAAATTATCACACAAAAAAAATCTTTGGAGGTACTCTCGCCATGACAATTCATCACATCATTTACCAATACTGGAGTTTCTCGGATCTTAAATATTTACAAGAGAGCTAAAGAATTATTTTTGTGGCTTATCTTCTCGCGTCTTGTGGTGTCTGCCTTGCAAATCTTCCAAATTGCCTCAGGGGAAAGGTGCTTACATTAAACCGCAAGGGTAGTTCAAAATAGCAGGCAACAATTATGACTAAAGTAAAACGCAGTAAGCATCGAGAAACTGGTGTGAGATTTTCATATAAACCGACGAGTTTTTATCTGCAAGTAGAAAGTCATTTGCACTAGACCGAACCGAACGTGCTTTCAAAGCGGCTTAATGTTTGCGCTTGGCAAGGGGTTGCACGGGATTTTCAGAATCAAAGTCTGCAAAGGCTTTCAAAGTAAAACGCTGACGAAAGTTGTTCAAGTCAGTCTAAGGTGCTCATAGATTCGTATTCTTCATCAACCTCCTGGATACATACAGAACGTATCACTATTCCCCCATATCAAGCAGTTTGACAGTCAAGTACTATTTATGCAGTTACACAATGCGCTGTCCATGTGGTGTGCATGTGGGACACAAGAATACATAAGGGCTAATAATGTGCACAAATACAGGCCGAATGCAAATGCACAAAACTGCACTATGAAAACGTGATAAAATGTTATCTCATAAGCTCATCAGTGCCATGTTCCATAGATAAGTACTCAGGCAGACACACTAGCAATCATGAAATACAAAGTGTAGAATCTCGCGTGTTGTTATCACACATAGCAATTAGGGTGTAAACACTTCCCAGCACTACCGCCTATGTTTCCTGTTACGTTAATTATTCCCTAAGGATCTTGAGATTGTTATGGTTATTCTTTCTTCATTGATTTGTATATCTTTTCTCATATGTTCGATTTATTAGTATCTCCTTGTATATAAAGATTCGTAAAATTGTCAGAGTTTGAGATTAGACTTAGGTCGATGCAAGATCAGAAAAAATTAATTTACTGTGTCTTTTATGAGAGTTGACACATAGTATGGAACTCAATAAAAAAGAGGTGCATACGGCGCTATATATATGTATTATTGAATTGTGTAGTGCGGTGGTTGAGGCGGCACTTGTGGTGCGACATGCCCTAGGCAATCACCACTAACGTCTTAGCAATCATGTTATTTAGAGATTTTTTGTATAGTACAGTGTATATCGCCGGTCGTGAAACTTATCATGCGTTACTGCGGTGATCTACTTTTCCGTTTGTTATTGTTGCTTATTTGTACGCAATCACAAACACACACTTACAGGCACGCACACACTTACAGACACATATAAATATACATAATAACAAATAGCACTGATACCGTGTCCAAATTACTCGATAGCGGCTAATACAAGCTATTAAGAAGTCGTTATCAAGGAAAACCAAATTAGTTCCGTTATGTTTGATTTCTCGAGCTGCGACTCCCTTCAGACTTCTAGAACTTTCTTACGTTACGGTGTTATTATATAAACTAATTCACTTGTTGATTACAGAGACATGCTATTTTCAATTTTTATGTATCAGCAATAAAAGAACCCTATGTCAACATTTGAAAACTAGTTCAGAGCGATTTTCATTTACTTAGATAATTGCATGCTTATGTAAATAAAATGTACAGAAAAATTATAGATAGAAATAAGAAGGAGAACTAGAAGCAACGTCATCTGATTTAGAGGTTTACAGAAAAATTATAAATACAAGTATGAAGGAGAACTGGAAGCAACGCTTTAGAGGTTTACAGAAAAATATAGATGCAAGTAAGAAGAAGAGTTGGAAGCAACGTCCTCTGGTTTGGAGGTTTACAGAAAAATTATAGATGTAAGTAAGAAGGAGAACTGGAAGCAACGTCATCTGGTTTAACATAACATCAATTGATCAAGTTACAACCGATGATCTAGTTACAAACAAAGTTTTTCTGAAGTAAGTTGCAAATCACTTTTCAAACTCTCTCCTTTAATTAAATGCTTAAAAGGAACACATTCAAGGTAAGTTATTTTTCAATGAAAACACTGATCTCTAAATAAGACTGGATCGAGCTTTCCATTGTTTCCAACTACGAAAAAGTGTAATCAAGACTACTGTCCCCTATTAGTTAAAATAGTGCGGGAAAGTTAGCCATGTTGCGCAACATTGTTTCTAAGCTTTGTTTGATGGGGACTAAAATGGCGTCCAACGACTGACCTCACTTTGAGAAGATGATCGATCCAGTGCCTTTTAGAGATTGGTGGTAGTGCGTCACCGCAAAGCATGCAATTATGATAGCTAACAAGGGTAATCTACTGAATAAGGGTAATGAAATGGGATGGAAAATAGTCTCTGGCCAATAAATAATAGTGAAACAAGACAACACTGTGAGAAATAAATTACAGTCCGTCATTGGACGACAAATATAAGGTAACTGGCACCATTTTCTTTATCTTACCGCCATTTCTATAAAATATACTGCATATAAATTGGCTATTACTATATCTATCTGTCTATCTATTTATCTACCTATCCGTTTGTGGATAAATGATCTTCCTCTCTCCTCAAACGTAAAAGGGGAAAACCGATTAATTACTAGTTTTCATCGCGCAACCAAAATTTAGGCATCTTGTTTAACATCGGAATAAAGGAATCGATTTATTGAAATTGGTATTCCCGAATATTTAAGTACCACAATTTCAGGACTCTTCAAGTTGTAAATCTTTTGGCTTGGTCCGAATGCTATATTCTTGAACAACGTATATGACACCATTTTTTATATACCATAGATTTTACTTGGTATACGTCCAGGGCTATCGTTATTACACCCTGATCGCCCTTCATACTTCATACATGGCACATATTGTATAAATAATATATTGCAATAAGTCGAAAGATAAGACATAAAAGGATGGCCATTCATAAAAGGCCCGAGAGTCTCCACTTGTCATTAGAAGGTAGTTAAAATCCTTCTTGTTAAAAACAAAAGTTGGGAATACTGGGAATAAAATTTCAGGATTCATAAAGGTAAAAGAAACTTTTGGCCGAGCTTGTCACATTGCGTACACAGTGGACACAGTGGTTCACATTAGGTAGATACCCTAGCTATGGGATTCCGTCCAAAAATTAAAAAGTTAAAGCAATAGATAACAGGTAGCCCATAATAATGAGGGGAAGTGGATTTTGACAAAATGCCAAGTCCCAAGATAATATTCACGATGTAATCACAATATTCTCCGACGACCATTCTGCCTAAATGCTGAGGCCTACCTTCTGCTCTGTCAATTCCTGTTGCAAGTTTTTCCTATCTTCTTTTAACTGCTCTGCATTCAGGTTTGCCTCCGTCACCTGGGTAAGTAGAATAAACATATAAAAGCCTCAGTATAAACCTTCCATGGTACCACGTGCTCTGCTTTATCACTGCTTGTAATTTGAGTAAAACTTGAGATGGAACCTTTGCCCCGTGCTTATGTTTATAATCAAAATATATTTGATTCCTCTGAGTTAAAAACTGTGCTGGGGTCAGCAGATCTCGCTTAAGCCCGTAAATAGACTAAAAAGATAATCGATGATCGGAATGACGTAATGGTAGGAATATCTTTCAGAAATGTCACGTTGCTATCTCGTGGCTACGTCATGTTGAGGTAGAAGACTGGGGTGTCTAAGCCACTTTCATTGAAACCTAGGCAATACGGACTAACATAAAAGCTATATATAATTATTGGAAAAGGTTCATCCTCAAGATAAAGTTGATAGGCCTCAGTCCGCGCCTATCAATAATAGTAATAAAGGCAAATGTTGAGGGATTATCGGCAGGAAAAGCGACTGCAACTACGATAGTGATACCACAGGGTGACAGGATTATAATAAATGACAGAACATCTGTCGAGTGAAGAAAAAACGATAGCACATGCTTCGGTGATTACAGAAGCGCTAGTGACGGTGGAAGTAACAAACGATGTGCTTATGATGTCATAAGCGACAGCAGATGCGCCGGTGACAACTTAAGCGAAAACAGACTTGACCGTAATAGTAGTAGCGACAGCAGATGCAATTGTGATAGCAGAGACGCCAATGAATGCTACGGTGTAAGTACAACAGACAACAAAGTTACCATCGAAGCAATACGTATAGGCATTATATATAGTGCATAAAAGATTGTCCTGTCCCTCTAAATTGTCGAGTTGGTAGTCAAAAAACCGATTGTGTTTCGTCTGTTAATTTACTTTAGCCATCTTCTTCCCTTCAAAACGAGGCGCAACCCACTTAAATTCAGCGCTGCCTGTTCTATGTTTCACCTTTTAACATTTTACATAGCCATGCAACCTTTCTCTGATTAATAAATGACGGCATTGGTGATATTACTTTCTAAGTTAACTTTTGAGAACTTGGTAACATTGATTTTGACTCTTAAGCCTTTGGAGTCCGTATTTTGTACGTACGCTAAAATACTCACTTTTCATGTTGAAACGTTTTTGAAGTGAGCCCTCTGCTAGAAAGACACATAAGTAAGATCATGTTTTTCTTCCTCTCCCGTGCCTGTCTATGAGGGGCACCATAGTCTTCCAATACGCCTCACGCCAACGAATTCAGGATCGCTACTGAACAAGCACTTTAACAGAAGAACGATTGAAAATCGCGAGCCATCATGATTCTCAGTTTTCTTGTTCCATACTTCAACCTCATTTGACGTTTTGAAAAATGGCTTTAAGGTTGCAAAAACCCATACCCCAGCATGGCGAGTTCCTTTCTGTGTCTTTAGTCAGCTAACATAGGGCTGTTCCGATTCCTCTTCATTGTTGACTCTAGCAACACTACACATCTTCCAAAGGAGATTCTATCAATTATTTGATCTTCAACGAATAGTCGATATGCGACATGACAGGGTATATTTTGATCATTGGGAAAGGGAGAGAAATGGTCAGCTTCGTGTGGTGTAAAGTTTAAGCGAGAGACAAACATGTCTTATATATTTATCAGACTGTAAACTAAACCCATTCTTAATTACTCAAAAAATCGTTTACGTCACAAAACCAGAACAAATCATTGGCAAATGGGAACATAGAGGGAAACAATTTCTTTCATTTTAAGACTTATAGTAACATCAATATGCCTTTTGAAATGAGGGAAATCGCAATAAAATAACATTGATACACTTTTCAAAAGAAAAGGAAGGTTGTAGAGGGAAAACTATTTGGAACAAGATCAAACCACATAACGTCACAGTGACGTATACGATGGCAAGAATAGACAAGAAAGTAAGTTAACCAACTGGTGAGTCACATTAAATAAACTGATTTGGAAGACCTCTTTCGAGAGGATGACTACTGCTACTTGTACAAGAAACCAAAGAAAACAATCTTATGCTCTGTTCCATATTAAACGAGCCTAATTCAATGAATTCATTCATAAAGCCTCTTTCAAGTGAATAATAACTGATATTCTTGCATACACTGGCTAGAAATCGCTAAAATAGATACGATAATTTAGGATTATTTCGATCTAGTGTCTGTCTGGTAAGATGATGGAGGATGAACCGCATGCGAAGAAAGCAACCGACCATAAGGGCTGTGCGCGCTTGGTTAATGGTCTCGCGGACCAAATTTAGCACCTCCTGAGCCGTACGTTGTCCATGGATGATTGTAGCAGGTTCTCTACAATACAAGCTATTCCACGGTCACTTTATCTGTAGATAACCTTAAATAGCGGAATCATCTGTTAACCAGAGACGCGTTTGGTTGCACTCTCATCAGTCTGGCTCCGTGCAAAGAACGGTATCTTTTGAATTAGGCAAAGAACCGATCATAATCTTCAGACAGGTTGACACACGACTCCACTATCAAAGGCTATCTACAAATTTTGTAGTGCCAAACATCTCTTAAAAGCTTTATCCCGAAATTGCAAAGGCGATTTCAGTGCAGTATGTAAGAAAATGGCAACAGGGATTCATATGCCCCATAAAAGGGATTCATATGCCCCATAAAAGAGATTCATATGCCCCATAAAAGAGATTCATATGCCCCATAAAAGGGATTCATATGCCCCATAAAAGAGATTCATATGCCCCATAAAAGGGATTCATACGCCCCATAAAAGGGATTCATATGCCCCATAAACGGTCTTCCAGTTTGAATCCAAATATAACACTACTTAATTTTCTCGACTTTTTTTCTTGTAAGAGGCTTCAAACAACAACTCTACAAAGTACATTCTTGTCCAATGGTCAACATTGTAGAATCTGACCACTGACTACATACCTTATGCTTGTGTTCTTCCACCGATTCCTGCAGCAACGAAATTTCCTTTTCCTTTGTAAAGCAAGAAGAATCTAAACTGTTAAACCATGATAGTTGCAGGACATTCCGTAATAATTTTCAAACAACTCCGTGTTGAATACCCTCAACCTACTTCTATTCAATAAAGTAAAGCCTTACCAGTGTTCCCTTACGTGTGTTCCCATACCACTTCTCACCTACACAGTTACGACCTGCATTACTGATGTTCCCTTACCATCTTCGTCATATCTGTTTACTAACGGTCTCTAGATAACGTCGACCCTTACTACTGCTCCCTAAAACATCCTACCAATACCAAATTATGACCAGCTTCTAGCTAGGGTAAACCCTCACAATTGCCCCCTTATCATTTTCGTAATTCAAGTTTATGACAGGCCTCTAGGTAGAGCAAACCCTTACTAGAATTCCCTTACTATCCCACTCCTACTCAGTTATGAATAGCCTCGGGATAAATCAAACCTCTGTTATTTCTCCATTGATGACCACCCTCTCAATACAGCAAAGTCATACCAGTCATCCAATACCATCCTACTCTTGCTCAGTCATGGCCAGCTTTTAGATAGAGAGAACCTTTGTTTCATTGCCATCTGAATAACTCCTAGTTATGACCTTGTTGTGTCCCTTACCATTGTATTCCTCGTACCTTTAATCTACCGAATTTAACATTGTTTTGCCAATATGAATGTAGACAAAACGCTCTCCGAACCCCCGGGAAATAAAGAAGTATCACTCCTGATTTCACTATGTGTTCATATGAGATAATTTCGCTAGCAGAGATATATCATGCGAGAGGTGAAGAGAAATAGCAGAGAAAAATTATTTTAAACTTGTCTTATTTTACTACCATACAAGGCAGTGATTGTCTACCTTTGACCTGGCATAAAGTACCTCTTAAATTGGAAACATCTTACTATTGCCATTAAACCTTCTA